>CAWUFW010009602.1:600000-769959 GCA_963921515.1 Calotriton arnoldi | reverse complement strand
CCCCCTCCCATCCAGTGCACAGCCCCGGGGAGGTGGTGGTCCCCGGGGCTTTGGGGTCCGTAACGGACCCCCATATTCAAATCTTTAGTGCCCCGGGAGGTTGCGGTCCCGGGCGTGTGGGGGCTGGAGCCCCCCCCCCACACAGGTCAAAAAAAAAAAAAAAAGAAGCCCCGGGGGTGGCGGTCCCTGGGGCTGCGGGAGGGCCAAGAGCCCTCCCGCACCATTATTTTTTCAAAGCCCCGGGGGGTGGCGGTCCCCGGGGCTTGCCCACCCGGGGGCAAATTAACATCGAAGCGCGGGAGACCGCGCTTCGATTTTTATTTTTCGTCGGGATTCACGCACCCTAAGCGCATCCCGCCGATTTTTAAAAAAAAAAAATTCTTTTTCTGCCCAGGGGTCCTTGTGAGACCCCTGAGCAGACCTAGGGGTCAGGGTGTTTCTACCCTGCCCCCTTTGTGCGTTTTGCGCACTTGTTTCTTTTTTTTTTTCTCGGCGGGATCCGCGCACCCTGAGCGCATCCTGCCGATTTTTTTTTTTTAAATGCTTTTTTCTGCCCAGGGGGTCCTTGTGGGACCCCTGAGCAGACCTAGGGGTCAGGGTGTTTCTACCCTGCCCCCTTTGTGCGTTTTGCGCACTTGTTTTTGTGCCTCGGTTCTACCGAGGGACAAAATGGCTGCCAACACTTCCTGGTTTGGAGTGTTGACACCCAGCTGACAGCCAATTAGCATGCAGCTCGTGATCGGGACGGTGCACGCAGGGTGCGCTGAGGGTACGCGGACCCTACTCGGCCATAGATATATATGTGACTTTACTTGTGAATTTCTCAGGAACTACTGAACGGATTTACACCATTTAAGCCAAAGGCACCAGTCTGAACCAAGGGCTACCTCTTTGCCAAATTTGGTGTAATTCCGTTCAGCAGTTCGGGCTGTAGCTGCGACTAAAGGTTCCTATGGAAAAATGAATGGGGAAAACGCGTTTTGGGACCCCCTTTTTCTCGGCCCCGCTTGACGTATCACCCCGAGACTTTCAGGGTAGGAGCGGAGCGGAGCGCCCAACAAGTTGGAAGCTTTCGCGAAGATTCATCAACCGGCGCCAACGTTATTACAAATAGAATGTCGCGGATTTCCTATGGATAATAGGTCCTAACTATAACTATCTACTGGCGACCGCCAGTAGATAATATATATATATATATGTGTGTGTATATATATATATACATAAGTATATATATGTGTATATATATGATATATACGTGTGTGTGTGTGTATATACTTATATATATATGCGCTTCCCAGTTCCATCATAGGCACCAAACTCTGACTGGACGAGTGTCAAAACGTTGGGATGGGCTCACGATAAATTCCAAAACCAAACTCCACAAGGAAGAAAAGGCACTCGCAGGCACACATGGACTCATCAAATCTGTTTAATTGTGCAGACGCATTTCGGCGTGATTGCCTTTCTCAATGCCTTCAATTAAGCAGTTGCACATTATGCATTCCCACAGCTTTTTATGCAGGTATCTGAAGCACGTCCCCTTAGGTAGACTACATGTGGACAAAAAGAGAGGAGTATAGGTCAATCTAGTCGCAATCTTACTTATAGATTCACGATGTTTCAATTCATCGATGCCTGCATTCCACATAGATAAGCTGTATCAGGGCCGATCCCAGAACTTCTGGGGCCCCGGGCGAAAGGGAAGATGTGAGGCCCCTCTAATTTGCATGTGACATCCAGTCACGGCCGGCATGACTCGCGGGTGGGGGGTCTCGCGCGGGGGGGGGTAATTTAAAAATAAAATAAACTTACCTTCCCGGGTCTCGCGTCGTCTCTGCTCCTGACCTGCTCTCCTGCTTTCCTGCCTCTGGCAGGAACAGGCAGCACGCAGCCTCCCTCCCCTTAGCCAATCACAACACTGCAATGGCAGCATTGTGAATGGTCAGGACGCCAGCCAGGCGCCTATGGGGAGGCCATTTTCTCCATGTAGGGTGCATTGCAGCCTACATGGAGAAAGGCCAGAGTGCGCATGACTGGTTTGGTCGGCCCCGGAGGGCCGACCAAACAGTCAGCGCCCTTAGCAGTGGGCAAGGCACTCCTCCCCTGCCCTAAAGCAGACCCGCCCGCCCCCAACCAAACACTTCTGCTTTCTCGCAGTGCGAGAAGCAAAAACATAAAATGGTAGTTTTAGCATTTTGTGTTTCTGCTTCTCGCACTGTGAGAAAGCAGTGGGGCGACGCTCCTCCGCCCTAGTGGAGGAGCCGCCCTTGGTAACATCACAAGAAGTGACATCACAGGACTATTGATCTTATTTGGCATTTCTGAAGAGACCTGACGTGGATATCAGTAACACGGACAAAAAGATAAATATACAAATGAAATAAGTCCATATATTTTAAAACAGTATTAAATGGATTACATTTGTCACATTGGATGGAAAAGCTAGGTGCAGGTCTCACAAAGATGTATATTATTTACTCCTCATTAACTGATTGTTTCCAGATGAGTGCATGATACAATTTCCAGTTCTGCCTCATAAAGGGGGAGATCCTGTTGAGGTAATGAGGGGCGGGATCATTCAAAATATAAAATGACACAAGAGAAAACCTCTCACACCATGGATATAATTGCAAATTTCAAAAGGCTCCCTTATCTTTCTGTGCCATTATTGTGCTACCTTAGGATGACATTAATACTTCGTAATTTATTTAAACGTAAATCCTCTCACCAGTATCCCACACGCACATGCTAAGAGACGTAGGACAATCTTTTTGTGTGTGGGCTCTTTACTCGCCAGAATTATGTTAAGTGCAAAAACACAACACATATAGTGCAAAAACACAGCACATATAGTACAAAATTACAAGACACCATTGCAAACAAATAAAGATTGTACATAAATAAAAAAGACTTAGAACAACCGAGACCACTGCTAAATCATACATTGACTTGAAGGTATGCTTCAGATTCAAGGGGTTTTCAAATCAACGTTTTTGATTTGGTGTTAGAACTGTAGGAAGTAGAAGTGGCCGCCTTTAGCGCTGGTGGAGCCCTGTGCGACAATGTTGGTGCCCCCCAATGACTCGCTCTGCCACGGATTCCCTCACTACTACCCTTTAACAGTGCCCCTCAAGTCTCCATAACCACATTCTCGCTCAGATGCATTTAATTTGATTTACAGCGCCACTGATACCAGTGTAGGGTGTCAGAGCACTTTATATCACACACATTACACAGAGACAATCAATCATACGTGTGTAAATCACAATAGGTAATGTTACATAAGACAAAGGACTAGGAGTCACATCACAATCATACTAGTAGGCAGTATAGTTTAATAGTGATTGATCTGGAGAAACACAAACTCTGAATTTAGAACGTAATACCATGGTTGGGGGTTCTCTTTAATAACCAGAATTGATTTCTGCCCAAATGAACCCTTTTTGCAACATTAGGATAATCAAAGGCTGGGGAAAAAACCATAATGCTGTAATTTATACCTTGCAGTTTGCATGCAGCTCTTAGATGACAGTTAATAGCTCATTGTTCTATGTTAGGATTTTGACTTATAAACTACAAGTAACAATAGGATCTCTCTGACAAAAGCAGTAACCCACTGGCCTATTTACATTATGTGGACTTAGTGATCTGCATGGTACATGTTCTTTGCAGCAGGCACATTAACCCTCTGCGCTACCTTTCCACAAGTCAAAACTTCCACTTGACAAAACTCCATCTCTCTCTAGGAAGAACATTAATCACCAGAGTTATCATGACATTTTTATTGTTGCCGAAAATTGCTGGAGGCCAGGAAGGAGGCAGCAAGTGCTTTTAGAAACATAAAAGACTCGCAAACATGACGCCCCCACCCGAAGTCAGCGCTCAGTGCGATCTCATCGGTCGCACCGCCCTAGAGCCTTTCTGCTCATGGGTCCTGTGAACTCAATGACAGAGTCACTGTTGCTCTAGGGTGTGCTGCTTCGTAGGCCTGCCCAAAAGACTTGAGGTGAGCTTCAATAGGGGTTGTAGTGGACAGGCCTTCAAGGTTAACCCACACTTGCCAACGCTAGGGTCCACCTGCTGGTGCTCAGACACCATTCTTCTAAGGTCTTTCGGGGCCTTCTAAGGTCTAGCATGGAAATGTGCTCCCTCAGGAGAGTGGTCTGGTGGACTGGTCATGAAGGCTGAACCTGGTTCCCCAGTTCCAAATTCGGCATCTCTGACCATAGTGCCACATCCTCTCCCCCACTGAACACCATACTGCCCCACTGAGAGAAACTCGCACTGCCTTCCACTACAACCCAATTGCGCCCCGCTATAAACACCTGGAGGCGACTCAATTCAAATTAGGCACTAGACAAGAGCAATATGCTGCCTAAAAAAAAAAAGTGACAACATCCTTGAAAAAGCAAACACTCATAAGGAATGTAAGATTAAGTAAAAGCATGTGAAATGTAAGCAGGAACAACATGGTTACCTTAACGCTTTTGCACTTATTATTTAGAAATCAATGAGTGCTTTTGCATGAAAAGTTAAGGCCATGACTACAGGGCCGGAAGGGACCAGTTTCAATGTCCATTACTTATATCCTTACAAAACGTAAGCAATATGGTTTAAAAAGACCACATTCGTGAATACAGAGCCGCGGTATGCATTTTGTTTCCAATTCGCCCATCAAGCAGGTATTGCAGTACATCCAGGAATGGTGCACTTCCCCACCCGGGGAAAACAATGCTGTTCAGAGAAAGACAAGAAAACAAAAGAAGCGCTTCACTGGCAAACTCTGTAAAGTGGCACGAATGGGCCCTTTTTCGACCCACTCTGTCTTGCTTTAGTTATTTTTTACATTTTGAACCTTTTATTTCTCTCCATCCCAAGGCTGCACTTTGGAAGTGAAAAATGTCAGAAAAAAGACGACCTTTCCAGTAAAAGTGTTTTTATTTTTTGGATTCATTTCACAGGGGAACAAATAAAGGAAAGGAAAGAGGGAGTACTGGCTACAAGGCCCAGGGAAGGGGGCCCCCACACCTGGACCTTGCAGCTTGCTACAGTGCTTAGAGGCCCAGGGAAAGGGGGCCCCCTCCCCTGGGCCTTCGAAGCAGTAACGAGCCATTTCGTAAAACACTGCCCTAGCACTGGCAGTTCTACATACATTTTAAATGCACATTCCCATAAAAAAAAAATGAGTGATGCAAAAGTTAACAAAAGCCAGTTGATCTGGCTACTCCCTCCTCCCCTCACCCACCTCGCCTTACCTGTGTCTGGCTGGTCCTGGAAACAAAGGGGCCTTCTGTCACCTAGCAACAAAATGCAGAAAGGGAATGGCCGGTACTTAACAGAGGTGCTGCCCTGCCCCTGACACTGTGAGCCATAATTGCTGGCCTGGCTGCTGTGCCTTCCCCACTATGTTTGTCACTTCCCCCCACCCCTCCACCCCCAGGAATGCCAACACGCCCTGACCAGCAAGGTGGACTCGAGACGTTTCGCATGTGTATTGTGATTGTGTGGGGAGGGGGCCCTGGAGGAGCAGGTGGGCAATCTGTGAAAGTGTGGCATTTCACAGTGAAGCGGGGCCCCCTGTCTTTCAGCTGAGCGCGAGGCCCTGGGCAGCTGCCCACACTGCCCATGCCTAGCGCCGGCCCTGATGCTGTATGCTGTAATATAAAATCACGCTCCAATGCATATATGACCTATGGTGCGCAAGCACAGCCATGTCAGTTCAATAAGTCTATGGCTAAACAGGCCGCTCAGACCATGAGCAGAGTCGTGACTGGCTGGGAGAGTCCGGGAGCCTGGGTGCTTCCGTTCCTGCTGCAGTGCCGAGTGAGGACTAAGGAAAGGCGGCGGCAGCCGAAGGTAAGTTTATCTAATTTATTTTTTTCCACCTGCCTACCACCCCCATTCCGAGGCAGCCGCCACTGCCAAAATATATCTTGCGCCTGAAAAGTCCTTAAGACAACACTGGCCCGATCTATTTTAAGAAAAGGCTTTCATGTCCACCAGTCCTCCTCGAAGTTCTGTGCTGACTTATACGGTGCCATGCTTCAGAAAGTGACGCAAGGCTTCTAAAGAAGGCTCGGAAGACGCCCACAAATGAGTGAAAAGAATCAGTAAAAGGTTTTCTACTTCGGAGGTTTGTTGTTGTAGACCGTTCATTTTATGGCTGACATCCTGATGGAGGCCTATTTAGAAGCCGGTTTTATGAATGTAAGAGTGGGGAAAATGTACACAGTAAGGATGAGAGAGGGAAAGAAAGATAAAAAGAGATAGAAAGAAAGGAAAAAGAGAAGGAAAGAAAGAAAGATAATGAAGAAAGAAATACAAAATGCAATCTGTAAAAATTAATTGGAGCTTTTATGCCAGAAAGTCGCTGTTTCATTTCGGTGGTTGATATGGCATCAAAAAAGGCCCACTGAAAAGTAGGCGCTGTATCTGTAGGAATTTAAGAGGTGGACCAGCTGAGACAGGATTAGACACTCAGCACAGGACAGTTGTGTTTTTTGCATATTTGAGGAAGATTTATTTCTAAGCCTTGACCTCTGGTCTTTTTTGTTCCACCCACTTAAAAATGAACGTCTTCTCCAGAGCCTTGTTTACATTTTGGGTCAGTCAGTGCCCCACCCCGAAGTAGAACTGTTAATGTGCTTTCAGGATACATTACCACACCCCATGCTTTGCAAAGATGGGCCATTTGCAAGCCGTTTCTGTTTCATCATCCTACGGCCTCCAGTTTGCTATCTGCAAAGTTTGTTTTATTACCCAAAGGACTTTTGCATCACTGTGAGGCCTCATTCACCTATCACTTTTACGCTTGCTCTGTTGAAACTGTAAGTTCGTTTATATAGCACTTACTACCCTGGACGAGGCGTTGAAGTGCTTTTAGTAAAGGTCAGATTTGAGTGGACAATAATATACATCTGCTCAGCACTGGATTTTACTGGCACGCAGCTTGTTTTCCAGCGCAGTAAGTATGCTGCATGTTGTACCACACTGCGGCGGCTTCTAGGCACTAGTTTTACCTTTAACATAGGATGTTTACAGTTCACAGGCAGGTTAAAAGTAAACTTTTCATTGAAGGGGGCATTCAGTGATCGATACCAGAATGCACAAGTGCCACATCATATGCTGGTGGGCCCCTTTAATACCCCAGAGTCATGAACACCGAGGAGCTTTTAGGTACATTAAATATGGGTGAAGAATTCTGAAATTGTCTGCTTATATTTTCCATAAATGTCAGAGCTGTAGTGATCTGATGGACACGGTCTAGTGTTCCAGCATATACCCTATGATGTAACCAGCCATTCCCGAGGGCTCGCCTCAACACCCATCCCACACACATCCATCACAGGTGTCACCGGTCAAGTGACCCTGCCAATAAAAGGGTTGGGCGCACGAGCCCTGGGCCAGTTCCAGTACCATACACTGTGTGTCTGTGTGGTCATTAGTGCCTTGTGAGGGCCTAGGGCCCAAACCCTACAATGGCGACGAGCGGGTTGGACCCGCGTGTGTACGTGCAGCTGCTCTGAAGTTTAGCGAGGGGGAGAATGTAGCCTGAGTATACAGCATCCCTGCCAGCACGTTGAACCCAGTGGGTGAGACTGATGGTGCCTGCCAGTAAATGACCTTGCAGCAGCGGCCTTCCGTGAGCCTGTGGTATACCCTGAAGAAAGGAAGTGAGAGCTGGCCTAAGGTCCTGCAGCGGTGCCCTCACCGCTGGAGGCGTGCTGCACCGAACCCCACCCCTGCACCTGTAGTGCCCCCTGCCTGCTGGAGCGACTGTTGGTGGCACCGGCAGCCGTCCCGTGCCTGTGGTGCCCCGAGGCCAGGCATTGGAGGACACCCCATCTGCAGCTCCATCCTCCGCAGCAGCCCATGGTGTGAGTGAGGCTGCCATGGAGGGGAAGGAGTAGTTGTGGTGCCACTGAACAGCCACTTGCTGTGCCGTGCAGGAGCTGTGCAAGTGTGGAGATAAGGTGGCCCTCACAGTGCCAATTCAACAGGGGGGTTACTGTTCAAGGACACTAATAGTGTCAAGAAAAAGAAGAAGATAGAGTAGGCAGCTAGGTACTATGACAATCATAAGGGGACAGTCAACAAGAATGTCTCTTGTTGCCCTCACACATCCCTAGGGATGTCATGCTTCATCATCGGGTGGGTGCTCCTCGTCGGGCCGGCGCTGCAATGCCCTACGTGTCTCCCAAAGGGTCACTTTAGCTGAGATCTTTTTATTTCACCATTTGATGAGTGTGAGAGTGTCCTTGTGGGGTAGTGAGAAGTGAGTGTGAGACTAAATACTTAAAACTGGCTAGGGGATATCCCAAAAGTTTTAATATGCTGATTTCCTCTCAAAGTAAAAAATCTGTAGGTTAGTGTTACTTATGGGGCAATAATGACCCCTAGTAGCTTAAAAAAAGGAGAAGGTCGACATGTTTCGCGCCTAAAATTGGTTGAACTGATCCCTGGCGCTTCATCAGAACCAAAATGAATATGATTTATTAGTCAGTCAACCCCAATCTTAGACTCAGAATGAGCGGTCCCCTTTATTTTTGTAGGGTGGTACCTGTACATGATAATTATCACTTTTGGTTCGACCTAGTTAGCTAGGAGAAAGGAGAGAAAAGAGACGGTACATAGACAGACATATAACATAAAAATATTAGATAGTGTCCAACAGGATCATATCTAGTTGGTTAACAGACATCAGACAAAGACTCACTGGTCATTCAGCATTTAAAACGAGAAACATAATATCAGTCAGGCGCCATCATTTGTTTCAAGGTCATCGTGCCTATCATGTATTTTATGAACATTTTTGTACAGTGATATAATTGTCTTAGCCACGTGCCCCTTGTATGTTAGTATCACGTCCAGGCGGTGACGCTAATTGTAGTAATGTGAGAAAGCCATGCAGAAAAAATACTCAGATAGGTAACTGCATAGTCTTACCTAATGCTTCTAAAGAACGAGCTTCATAGGCTAGCGCACGGTGACCCGCACCGTTACAGAGGCTTTGCCGGGTGCTCGTCTCACTGCACCTACCCTCGACCATGCGTGCCCGAATGGTGGCCAAACGGTTGAGCGGTGTCCATCAAGTAGATTTGGTCCCGTTGCCTTACTTCGGGTTGTCTGACTTTCAGTAGGCGTGTTCCATGCCATTGCTCATGTCCAGACACCATATTGGATTGGAGGGCAGGGTTCCAACTCCAACAAAGGTTTCGGTTTTGTGGCAGAGAAATGTGGTTTGGGATGCTAAATGTGATGACAATTTGTTAGTGGTGTGATTAGCCTGAAAAAGAGTTCATTCACGTGTGTCATCAAGGTACTAGAATGAATTTTTGCAATAGTCAAAGTAATTAGAAGTTACAGATAAAAACAGATCTAGGCAGGGATTATTGTTTGGTCTAACGTTGAGGAATGGAGAGGCACTAGGTGTTACAATGCACCAGACATAGCCCTCTATAAATATATCGGTTGGTTACATGTATGGTTGGTTCCCAATTCCCATCTCGTGACTATGAGTGGTAGGTTCGCAGGGTTTCTCTCACTCCCAAAAAACATCATGTTTCTAAGTCGTCGGAGGGAAGGGTATATATAGATATATGTATATATATGTGCATAAGGTCACTCTCTAAAGGGTCTGGCAGAGAGAGGTGTCATTTTTATCTCAATGGGTGTCTCAGGGCTGGGATTGTGTGTTCCAGTCAAGATTCATAAAAGTCATGAGTTGTAGGGTTCATCTCGTCAGCCCCAAGGTTTTTATGCGTCTAACCCTTTTCTGACATATTGGGGTCACAGGTTGTCAGGGTAGGTTATAGTTCAATCCACGGTATATCTTCATTTAGTCCCTTCTTGTATGTCTGGAGTTGGTGCACCCATGGTTGTTCCCTTCTGAATAGGACGGCGGTGCTCCATGTAGGATTCGCCTCTATGACAGTCCACTTTATGTCATCTGCAGAGTGTTTTTCTTCGGTGAAATGGCTGCACATCCTGGTGGCGATGCATCCGCATCGGATGGTGCTTTTGTGTTTCCCTATCCAAACTTTGACAGGTCTGGTGATCATACCTATATAGAGGAGTTTGCATGGGCATGTTATAAGGTATACACAATTTTTGGTGTTACAGTTCATGTGCTGTCTTTGTGTCCAAATGAAGGTGCCCAGATCTAATGTCTTGGTATGTTTAGTGGAGTGACAAGTGTTGCATGTACAACATGGGTAATGTCCTGTGACCGGAGGGAGATCCCACAAGGTATTCTCTTTTGGACTTCTCTTGGGTCGTAGTCTGGTGTGCACTAACTGGTCTCTCAGATTCTCGGTTCTCTTGAACTAGGGCGTGCCATATTTAGGTTATCTGTATTCAGAATTTTCCAATGCTTTAGTATGATGTTTCTGATTTTGTTTGACAAAGGGGTAAAGGTGGTAACACATGTCATCACATCTTCATTAGGTCGCCGGCCCGATGAGGAGCACCCGCCCGATGATGAAGCATGAGATCCCTAGCGATGTGTGAGGGCAACAAGAGACATTCTTGTTGACTGTCCCCTTATTCTTGGCATAGTAACTAGCTACCTACTCTATCCTCTTCTTTCTCTTGACACTATTAGTGTCCTACCAGGAACAGTAACCCCCTTGTTGAATTGATATCGTCTTTTGGAGCACGGGTACTGGACCTTGATTAGCTCCTAGTCCCCCTCTTTCTTTATTTGATAAGCACTCACAGTGCCCCTGCGGCTGAGCCTGGAACAATCAAGTGCACTGAGAGCTGATATGCAAGTGAGGCAGCCTTACCTGGAGCGTGGTAAGTCCGGCACTCTGCTTTCTGTGAGACTGGGCCCACTCCTGTACTAAACATTCTGGAAATGCACGAGCAGAAGGCCCGCAACCTCAAGAAAGCTGCTGCTGTGTCTCCTGCAGTGAAAACAGTACCACCTGGTGGCCGACAGCCACAGCGCACCCGACGGGCTGCAGGACAGGAATTTGCCCAAACAGTGAAGAGGCCTCGGAGGCGAACCAGTAAACCGGTGAGTGGGGAAGGGGAAATCCTCCCCCCGAGAGCAATGCATCAACAAGCCTGCATTGTTAAACTAGTAAAAAGCAGCAGACAGTGCTGCCAGAGGAACCTCAAGCCTGTCTGAGGAATGTTTCCGCAAGAGCGCGTGGCTCAAGAAGAGGTCCCCATGACAGTCTAGTGGGCAGATCGGAACGAAGCTAGCCCCCAAAAGAGACCCGTTGTTTTTGGACTGCCACGCACCTGTGAGGTGCATTATACAAAGAAAAGAAGGAAGTGATCACGAGAGAGGCCCCCGTCATGTCTAACCGCTTGATTTCTGAGCGCAGGGATTGAGGAACTTTTGACCTTGTGCACAGAAAGAGTCTGTCCAAGGAGAGTGCCACATGCCCCTGGGGGCTGGTTATCCTTTGAAGGGGAGAGACTGTACACCCTTGCAGAGGAAGAACCACAAGAAGCATAAAGTGTCCCCAGCCAAGAAAAGGACAGCCAGGTTCTGTTAAGCCAAAGGCCCCTGTTCCTCAGTAGGAGAGAGGAGACAGGCGGGCAGTACACAGAGTGCAAAACTAGGGAAAGAAAACACTAAGGAAATTAAAGGACTGCCAAGGGTGCGCCACATGTCCCCTGTGGTCTGTCAAGTGTTTAAAAGGGGAGACACTGTGAACCCTGTACAAAGTGACTGCTGAACCCCACAAGAAGCCCAAAGCTGCCCAGCCAAGAGAGCTGCAAAGAGTCGAGTGAAAACCAAGGAATGAGAACCAAAAGCAGCCAAGCCCCAAGCAATCCCCATGAAATGCACAAGGAGAACGTGCGCTGTGTATGCGCCTCACAGTGGCAGTCAGATGCAACCGCAAGTGAGGGGATAGCGCTTTATGCCCCTCCGTGGTGAACGGCCGCCACGGCAAGACAGGAGAATGGGCACGCAAGGCGCCTGCAGAGGGCGCCCTGAAGAGGAAGACTGAGAGCATGTTGTCAGAGGTACGCAGAGGACCGTACCGAGCAATCTGATGGCAATGCAGGATCCCTGGAGAGAGAGAGCCCTCTGAGAGTTTGTTTAGGTTTATGTTTATGGGATTTATAAAGCACATGGCTGCCCAAGGGCTTCCCAGCGCTGCGGAGAGGAGGTGTTTTGCGAAAGGTTAAATGGATCATCATGGGAACAGCCACATCTTTAGTTTTTTTCCGAAGCTGAGTTCATCTCTTAGCAGTCTCATTTCCATGGGCAAGGAGTTCCAAAGCTTTGGGACCAGATGCGAAACAGATCTTCCTCCCCGCCTGGATCTTTTAATCCTTGACGTCTTCATGAGAAGGTGTGAAGATGATCTAAGGGACCTGTTAGGCACGTATGGGGTAATGAGTGTTCTAAGTAGGGCTGGGCCATTTTTGTTCATAGCTTTGTGAGCCAGACACAGAGATTTGAATTTGATCCTGGCTTGGATGGTCAGCTCGTGGAGCTGTTTCAGAGGCTTTTGCTGATTCTTGTATGGGTATCCCTCGGAGTATCCTAGCTGCCGCATTTTGGACCACCTGCAGTCTGTTCACCACATATTCTGGAGAACCCAGATAGAGGGAGTTACCGTAGTCCAGTCGAGAGACTACCAAGGCATTTACTACGGTTCTCCGAGTCTGTTCAGGGATAAGGGCTAGGATCTTGTGAAGCTTGCGGAGCATCCCAAAGCAGGTGGCTGCTAATTTCCTTGCTTGTATTTTCATAGAGAGATTGTGATCTAGCCACATCCCCAGATTTTTTATTGATCCTTTGGGCTAGGGGGAGTACCGAGTTCTTGTGGCCAGCTGATTGTAGGCCGGGGCACAGGATTATTTCCCAGGAACATCAGTTCAGTTTTATCACCATTCAGCTTTAAGCTGCAGCAGGCCATCCATCTGGCCACTTTTTCCATGCAAGGTACCAATTGACTGTAATTGGATTTAGGGCCCTCCGTCACCGATACTACAAGTTGTGTATCATCTGCATAAGATACGATTGATAGGCCAAAGTCCTGAACTATATTGGCCAATGGCTGCATGTAAAGGTTGAATATTGTGGGGCTGAGAGTGGATCCCTGTGGGACTCGCATTGTGATCTGCATCTCATCAGAAAGGTATGTAGATTCCATTATATGGGAAGATTTATCACTTAGAAATGAGGATAGCCATTGTAGGGTGCTATCCCGAATGCCTGCCTCCTTCAACCTATATAGAGAGTAAGAAGTAGAGGCTGCACCAGTTGGCCACCCCAGTACAGAGTGGCCACCTTTCGCCCACTGGGTAGGTCACGCATGGAGTGGCTGACCTTGCCAAGCACGCCCGCACTTGGGCAGAACCAAGTGCCTTGAGGCGCAAGCAGTGCGTCCTTGAGTGAAGAAGAGGTGAAGGAAGAAAGGTGACCCTCCAGCCAGGGAGTGGAGCACAAAGAAGATCCCTGAGGGAAGGGACAGGACCAGTGAGAGGTCCACGAGGAGGAAGACCTGTGAGGAGTCCACAAGAAGAAAGAAGACCTGTGAGAGGTCCACAAGGAGAAGAGTCATGTCCTACTGACAGAACAAGAGTCAGATCCTGCAGAGAGGACAGGAGGTGACCAGGGAGGTCCCTGTGAAGAGAAGGTGTTAGACAGGCTTCCTGGGCACCAGGGCACTCAGGGGTCACTGGGCTCCAATTGCATCAACTGGAGTGTGTCCCACTGGTGTCTTTGGGCCTCAGTACTATTGGACCCAAAACTGGATAACCAAGTACTCCTCTCCAGCACTTGACTCTCTCAGGGTAGCGAGACAGAACAGTGTAAAGGTTACTCACGGAGGTGAGGTGGGGTTAGACATTCAGAATCCAGTGCACACCGTACTACCAGCTGATAAAATCAATGTCCAGTCAGTGCTTTACTTTTTATGAATGAAAAGTACTTTAATACACACAACAGAATGATACTACACATAAAACTAGGATAAACAGTGAAAAGCAGATGTCTCTACAAACCTTTGGGCCAGAGTTCTAACCCCAAACAGTATTATAGCACCTAGACACCAAGCACTATAAAAACACAGTTAACATGAAGACACACAATTAGCATTGCATCTTACAGACCATATTGCACAGGCCTGCTCTCATTCGCTAGAACCATAATAGCAATCTTTGGATTGAAAGGAAATAGTTTCAGCATATGATGTGAAGTCAAAGGTTTTTGATCAGCCCCATAACGCCCACCCAAAGCAACAGATGTGCCCTCCCATCCTTAGTGAGGAAACTGCTCTAGTGGCGTCAGAGAGCTGATCATAGGTGCCTGATGTAGGAGGGTAGTGCTGGACAGAGTGCTAGTTCTCCCTGATACCTCCAGATATCACAAAAAGAAAGGTGGGGGGGCCTGTTTCACTGGCCTCTATTCCCCAGCTACTGCTTGTACAGGCTCCATCAGTGCAGGGAGTGGTCTGGGCAAAGCGATCTCACCTTCAAGGACTGGGATCAAGCTTCCCCTTCTCTGTCTCCCTTGATGTGCTGCAAGCTTCCTTTCCACACAGAATCCCACAGCACAGGGGAGGGTCTGGGCAAAGCAATCTCACCTTCAAGGACTGGGATCAAACTTCTCATTCTCTGCCTCCCTTGATGTGCTACAAGCTTCCTTTCCTCCTTGTGCAGCTGTCGGCAATTTCCTTGTTCAAAGCGCCAGCTTAACAAGACTTACAGAAACAGCTGGTCCTCTCCCCGGTGCTGCTGATGCTCAAACTAGCACTTTCCTTTCCAGCAGAATCCATTAGCCAAAGAGAAAACTTCCTCAAGTTCCAGACACAGTGAGCAAGTGTCTTATTTCGCCTTCACACCGCGAGTCATGGCTAGCTTCCTTTGGACGGACCTGGTGTGAGCCGCCTCTTCAGTCATAGACCAGTCTTCAACAACAGCTGACCACTAAGGCCAGACATTTATCACCTCTGATTGACAGGCTGATCTAATCAGAGGGTCTGCTACTTTTGAATCCTGATTACACCTCCCATCACAAACCATTCATGTTGTGTTCACTGGCGTGACCAAAGCATGCGCAGGATGACCTACTGCCTTCCCTTGTACCACCCTGTGCTATTCCCTAAAGAGAAATTTTAATTAACTCCAGACCAGGAGGCACTGACGTGGGGGGGGAGGGTTCACTTAGCAGAGTTAGTGCAGCTAAACCCAGATAAGAGCTGAGTGTCTACCCCAGCCCACCAGGCCTCTCCAAGGAATTGGGAGGGGCACGGGGGAGCTGGGATGTCCAGCAGAACAGCTCGCATTAAACACAATGGCTCAACTCACCATCCCTCCCCAGTACACCCACTGGCTCTCAAACACAAGTCAGGTAGACAAAGCCAGCAGGACCCCAAGCAAGGGTTAGTCTGCCCAGACTTAATCAGGTGGGTGGCCAGTGACTCACCCCTCCTGATTATAGATGTATTGCTGCCACCACTGTCAGACTACTACAGCCTGGGTAGAGAGGGCAGTAGCCACTCTCTGAAAAATAGGTGCGCACTAGGCATGCCCCCTCGACCTCAGAGCCAAGCTCTAGGTTCTCAATACATGTAAACAGGGACACCCTCAGTGGACATGTATGATTGTCATGCTCACTAAGGTAGGGATCTAGAAAACATACAGTAGCTTTTAAGTGACTTTTCTGGAGATCACCATAAGGCAGGGGAAGCACTCTCTCCAGAGACATGCAGAAGACTTCCCGTCCCAAAAGAAGGTCACAGCAAGAGGCCTGGGTAGGAGACAGAAGAGAAGACAGTCAGCCCTAGGAATTGGTCAAAACCAAGGAGGTCCATATAATACCAATGAGCAGAAGTGTGGCATGAGGCCACAGTACCACATTGCAAAGAAAAACATGAAAGAAGTGGAGAGAAAAGAGTCATCACATGAAAGACCACTGACCGCCGTCAGTAATTATCATCGACCTCGGTCGTGGGGCTTACGACGCTCCAAACAATCCACACAGGCACCTGGCAATCCAGGGGCAAGAGGCTCAGGGAATTCCGGTGAGAGGGGAATCCCAACCCAAGAGATGCATCTGCAGCAGTTCCACAACAGGCACCAGGTAGCACTGAGATCACAAACAGAGACTGGCCACCCAAAGACTATCTGAAGAAGGCACGTGCAGCAGAGTCCTGATGGCCAGAGCAATTAGACTCTGAAACAACCACCCTTTGTGGCTGCATGAGCAACTTGGATGTGGTCCTGTTTGCAGTTGGACGCACACAGTCCCATGGCAGACCGGCAGAAAAGGATTCAAGGAAATTCCTCTGAGAGAGGAGTCCTGGCAAAAAGAGAAGGTTGAAACTCACCAACCAGCGGTACCCGGAAATACCATGGCCGTCGAGGAAGACTCTCAACAACCGCGCTGTCGCCCTCTGTCTTTGCAGTTTGGCCATCCATGGAGACAGGACGTTTTCAAAGATATCTCTGCAGCGGACTCCACCACGGCTCCTGATGCACCATTCAAGTGAACTGTGTAAATAGACTCCAACACCGTGAGACCAGACGGGACAGAACAACAGTGCCCATGCGGACTGTCTGCAGAGAATCAGTGGTGTTTTGTTGTTTGTTCTTTCCCACAGGTTGGACTTTGTTTATTTATTTTTCGATAAATTTTGGGAGGGATTTAGTGATCTGCTGGACATGGTCTAGTGTTCCATCATATACCCTATGCAACCAATCACTCCCCAAAGGCTGGCCTCTACACCCACCCCACACCCATCCATCACAGGTGTGTCCAGTCAGGTGACCCTGCCAATAAAAGGGTCTGGTCACACGTGCCCTATGCCAGTTCCAGTACCATACGCTGTGTGTCTGTGTGGTCAATAGTGCTTCATGAGGGCCTAGGGCCCCAAACCCTACAAGAGCCGAGCTTGTTTATTTAATATTACACATGCCTGAACATCTTTGCTCAGTAGATGGCTAAACATGACCACTTAACGGAAGTTTAAACACAATTTAATTTGTTAAATATCCTACAGTGACCATGCAGGTGCTGAAACTTCTCAAGCTTCCTTGGGCCTCCTTTCATTTGGAAGGGGGCGATTGCTTTAATTGCAGAAATTAAATTATGGCGCCATGAATTATAGTTCAGTCCCTTGCAGTGTTGCGATATTTTATTTTAACGAAGAACATAAGCTAGTGATTTAGTTCATTAGTGACGCCTGTTCATTGTTGGGGAGCCCCTGTATATTGGTTCAAGGGTGGCGTTCACCCCTGAAAACATATATAAGAGCTGCCCTGGGATTACTGGCCCATTACCATGATCTGCCAGACGGCTAGCTGCACACCACAGCACTTCGTCTGCTCGCATTGGAAGTCTTAGTCAAGCAAAATAGTAGGGCTCCAGGGAAGGTCGAGTGTGCACAAGTGTCACAAAGGAATTAGTGAGTGTGATTTAACAGAGGAGTGAGTTAATTAACTAATGAGTGTATAGTAAGGTGTACACAGAGACAGACCTCTGCGCTGAAACTTCCATCCAGAGTGACAAGCGTATATACGAAGATGTACAGAAGAACTGCCCTCTCCAGCAGCTGAAAGTAGTGCGTAGTACACTATGAGAAAGCATTTGCCTCTGTGCCAAAACTTGTCTCTTGTATAACTGAGTGGGTATTGAGTGTATGAGAGAGTGAATGGCTGAGAGAATGAGTGCATGAGACAGTGAGTGTATTGTAGAATGAGTACATGAGCGAGTGATTAAGTGAGCATTTGAGTGGATGAGAGTGAGTCCATGGAATTACTGTTTGTGAGTTAGTAAGCAAGTGTTGTGAATGGATAGGTGAAAGGGTTCATGTATGATCACTTGTAGGTGCTGGGGTGAGTGAGCAAATGAGTAATAGGGTGTGTGAGTAGGTGTACGATTGGGGAGGTGAGAAAGACTGTACAGCCTGCTACCATCATTAAGTACATTCACAAAGACCAGAACCGTTGTGCGTTTTATCCAGGTCTTGGCATCTTGTGCTCTGGTGAGAGAGGCATTACCCTGTTTTCACTGGTGTCTTGTATTATCTGGGTAAATTGTTTTCTTTTTTTCTTTCTGTAATGATGGTTACTTCTGCCAAAACCATTTTAGTATTTCAGTGACTGATAATGCAAGGCCCTTGCCAGGCAGCAAAACTGTTTCCATGGTGCCCACAATGACACTGATAGCCTTGGGGTGCTTTCAGACATGATAAAACCATCCCATGGGCGTGCTACAATCCCACTGTGCACCGCAAGTAAATGCTTAATGTGAGGAGGACATGGGGTGCAGCAGAGAAATCAAGTCTCGGTCTAACTGGGCTCTCCTGCTGGACTTGTCTGGGGTCAGGTGCCCCCAGTTAAATCATAAAATGTGTGCAGCAACTACAGGGCAGGGGTGGAGGCAGCAGTTTCACCAGGTAGAGGGGGTGGTAGAGGCCTTATTGGGTAAAACAGAGTTGGCAGCTCCCTCCTGCCACCCACAACATCCGCAACAAATGCCCATGTGAGAGAGACAGAGTTACTATATAAGTTGCTATAGTGAGGGTGGGGGAGGGTTCACTGAGGGTTGGATTGATGCAGCTAGGGTCAGAGAGGGTGGGGGTGCACAATTGTTTTAATTGCAGAGATTAAAAGGTTTAGGGTGGAGGAAGGATTGGGCAGTGAGCTTGAGTGTATGGCGAAGCAGAAAGAGAGAGTGTTAGGAGGGTGTAGTGAGGGTCTGAGATGCACAGAGAGGGCTGAAGCGAATGTGCTTAGAGCTGTGGGGCACCAGTGGGGAGGTTTCTCAAAAGGTTGTACTGAGGTATTTAGTGAGTGATGGAGGGTTAATGTGTTGCAGTGAGGGTTGTAGTGAGTTCTAGAATGGGAGTGTGTTTCAGAGAGGGGGTTAGAGAGTGCTGGAGTCCAAGAATGTGGGATGTACAATTTACGGGATTACAAATCCCGGTTCATAGTTCATTTTTCAAGCCTTGACTAAGGCAGTTGAGTGGATGAAAGCGCACTGCGTGGAAAACATGAAGACGATCAGTCAGAATTAAGTGTCACTGCCGTGTCCCTCATGGGCAAATGTAGCACTTACATGAGCAGTCTGACTGACGGGACACTCGTCCAGGTATGGCTTGGTCCTGACTCCTGAGCTCTTTTAGCAGGCATACGAGGAGAAATCCCAGGGAATTAAATGTTCAGAAAGCCCCCTCAACCGAATGTCTCATGAACAGCACAGCCTTCCAGTGCAAGGCCAGGTGCACGCACCAGTGGGTGCAGTTATCCTCTGCAGAACTTCATGGCAGAGTTGCTCCTGCATGCGCCCCTTGCTTATATTCAGTCAGGCCCCAGGGGATGGGGTACCTGGGGCTGAAATCAGCCTCGGGAGGGGGCCATGTGTGCACCATCCTCTAAATATCTTTATAAATCTCCCCTGGACCTGGTCCACTGGGGTTAAAAACAAGCGCAGGAAACCACAGCAACATTTTTAAAAAAAGTTTTGGGCGTCAGGGTCTTCCTACCCTGCCCCCTTGCTTTTTTTTAAACATTTTTTTCTTGGGACTCGACAGTGTCCGAGTACCAAAATGGCTGCCACCACTTCCTGGTTGAAGTGTTGGCAACCAATTAGATCTCATTTTGAGATTTCTAAGATCCGCGTCCCTAGATATCTATAAATATTTTATCTTTAATAACTCCAAAACTACAGAATGGATTTACATCAAATTACAAAAAGGGTTCTTTTTTAGACCAAGATGTAGCTTTCTACCAAATTTGATGTAATTCTGTTCAGCGGTTCGGGCTGTAGTCGTCTTCAAAATCCCTATGGGAAATTGCATGGGAAAAACACGTTTTGGGACCCCCCCTTTTCCTTAGCCCCCACTAGATGGATCACCCTGAAACTTTCAAGACAGCAGCTGAAGAGATTGGCAAACTAATTTTGAACATTTCGTGAAGATTTGTCAAACAGCGCCAAAGTTATTAGCAAAAGAGAAAAGGGTTTGTCTATGGAAACTAGGTCCTAACTATAACTACATACTATTCATTGAAAAAAGCAAAGGTTACAGGGACGTTGTAGTAAGGCTCACATTTCACTCATACAAACAGCCGTTATAGTTAGCTGAGCTAACTATCACTTACGCCCCCACAATGCACTGCTTATGATCTCAAATATTACATCACTCATGACATGGTCAGTGACATCACTGATGACATCACTGGTGACATCATCTGTGAGTGGGTGCGTTAGTGTCTGAGTGGGTGAGTGAGTGAGTATATGAGTCTCAGAGTGTGTCTGAGAGTGAGTCCATGAGTCTCTGTGTGGGTGTGTGAGTGGGTAAATGAGCCTAAGTGGATCTGTGAGTGGGTACGTGAGTCTATGAGTAGGTGCGTGAGTGTCTAAGTGGGTCTGTGAGTGGGTGAATGAGTGTCTGAGTGGGTCTGTGAGTGGGTGCATGAGTCTCTGAGTGGGTTTGTGAGTGGGTGTATGAATATCTCATTGGGTCTGTGAGCAGGTGCGTGAGCCTCTGAGTTGACCTGTGAGTGGATGTATGAGAGTATCAGAGTGCTCTCTATTTTGCCCTCTTCTGCTCTGTTTTGCCTTTTCAGCTTGTTTTTCTGCCCTCTGTTCTGCCTTTTCTGCTTATTTTTCTGCCCTCTGTTTTGCCTTTTTCTGCTTGTTTCTTCCCTCTTCCTGCCGTTTCCTCAAGACCTGGCTTTTCAACTGCGACCTTGCATCCCATTGCCCAGATACCCCCAGGAATGACAGTGCTGCACTCTACAAATGTTGATTGTTTGAATGAGTGATTACTTCACAATTCTAGTAGCCCTGTTTAGATCTAGTCCCAATACACCATTGGAGGAGGGTGAATGTGTGTTATTGTCACTTCTAGAGAGCATTTAAGAGACCGCTTGCCTCGTCTTTCTATTACAGAGACCTTGTGAAGAAAGAAGCAAAAATCATATTTTCTATGGCCCTTTTTCAACATACGAGCAATGTGTAACATGTAAAGGATAGGATACTTTTTAAGTTTGGGTGGATAATGGCCAAGCAAATATCTATTTACATTGCATCCTAGTAAAATGACACACTGAGGGCCTAGTTAATCTGTGGGAAAACAAAAAAGTGAGGGCGGAATGCTTAAAATAAAGTCAATAGCATTTACTCGGGCCGCCTGCTCCCCAGCCACAACTGGAAGCAGAAGAATAAGAACAATGTGGCCAGCACCTGCTTGCCCCCATCGCACATTATTTGTGCCGCATGCACCCATCCTTGAATATGAATATTTTTTAATTATGCAGTTGATTATTATGGAATCCTACAAGAAGCCCTTCCTGAAGGAGCAACTTGCAAGGCTGATTCATACTATATCTATATAATTGAAGAGATTTCGAGTAACACTTTCTGTGAATTAAATACATCCAAAACCTGTTGTTACTCTACAATTGATTGATGCAGGAAATTATTAGTTTTGCAGATCTTGTCCAAAGTAGGGCTGATTATTATCCATAAACTTCAATCTCCGTGTTTGATGAACTTATGAATCGCATTTTCAACATCAAGTGTTACCGAACGCATGGCTAAAAATTCTATGAACAGTCATAACTGCTATGTTTTAACGTCATGCTAATCTATGTCGCATCATTCATTGACTAAGCTAAGAAACATGTGTGCCTGACTACTGTCAGAGAGTGCTGCATTTCTCTCAGCGGCCCGGGCCGCTAACAGTTCTTCTGTTCCCAGATTATCATTTTTGGTTGTTTTATGTGCTTTTCATTGAAAATACCACCCCTTAATGCTCAGAAGAACCAAGCATTTTGTGAAGCCAATCACCTGCATCATAACTTGTTACACATTACATTAAAGTGGGACCTGGCCACATTTGAATGGGGGAGGGGAGCCATGCAGCCCCCCCTCCCAGGGCAGATTTTAGCCCAGGGGTCCTCATTCTCCGGGTCCCAGCCATTCATGAATGGGGGACGGGGGCCATGCGGCCCCCTTACCGGGCTGATTTTCACTCTGGGGACCCTATCACCTGGGGCCCGGCCATGTTTCCCTGGGTGCCTTGGAGCCTATCTGGGGCACCTACTGTGCTATGGGACCATGGGGGGGAGCCTCAAGGCCCCCACCGTCCCAGCCGGCTCCCCGCCTCCTGTGGGAGCCGGCATTGCTATTGCACTGAGGGAGCTGCTGGAAATGCAGCTCCCTGTGTGCAAGAGCAATAGTTTCATCTCTTTCCCTGCCCGTATGTCTGTGGGCAGGGAAAGAGATGAAACCTCTGCTTACAGAGGGCTGGAGCACTTTGGCATCTCCAGCCCGCTGGAACCACAGTGTGCTTTTGCTTGGAGGGAGCTGTCAGCTCCTGCCAACCAAAAACAAATAGCTATGTCCCGGGTGTGGGCACCCCGGGACATAGCAGGAGCCAGCCCTGGGGGGGTGGCGGTCCCCAGGGCCATTAATGGCTCCATGAGGGGGGGGTCACGCACCCCCTCTCTTGTTTTGTACGAGCCAGACCCAGGGATGTGGTGGACCCCGGGCCGCATATGGCCCAGGAAGGGGGCCGCGCAGACCTTCCCCACTTAAAAATCAGTTTTTGGCCCCAGGGAGGTGGTGGACCCCGGCACATGGGGGGTCTGGGCAGTATCCCCTGAAATTATTTAATAGCTTTAGTCCCAAGGAGGTGGTGGTGTTCAGGGCACCGGGGGTCTTGTGGCCCCCACACTAATATTGTATTAGCCACGGGGAGGTGGTTATCCGCAGGGCTTAAAATAGCCCACGAGGGTGTGTTGGTGTGCCGTCCCTCCATTAATTAATTAAAGCCCCGGGGAGGTAGTGGTCCCCGGGGCTCATTTGAGCCCATGCAGGAGGGTCTTGCAACCCCACTCCTTTGTTATAGACAGGCCGGCCCTGGGGAGGTGATGGACCCCGGGCCGTATATGGCCTAGGAGGGGGGCCATGCAGGCCCCTCCCACTTCAAAAACCTTTTTTTAGGCCCGGGAAGGCAGTGGACTCCGGGGCATGGGGATGTCTGGGCAGCCCCCCCTATATTATTTCAGCATTTTAGCCCCAGGGAGGAGGGTGTGTGGGGTCCGTGGGGCCACCTGCACTATTATTGTATTAACACCATGGAGGTTTTAGACCCCAGGCTTAAAACAGCCCAGGGGCTCCCCTCCATTAATTAATTAAAGCCCCAGGGAGGTGGTGGTCCCTGGGGCTCATTTGAGTCAATGGAGGGGAGCCTGCGCTGCCCCCTCCATTATTTAAAATAAAGACACAGGGAGGTGATGGTCCCCGGGGCTCAAAGAGTCTCAGGAGGGGCGCCCCGTGCACCCCATCCTATTTAAATAAAATGCCCCTGGGACCGGGCCCACCTGGGGGCCCTTTTCAAATAAGCACAGGATTTTCTATGTTTAGCTCCATTGGATTTTTACTTTCCGCTACTGATAAAACTGCACAAAGGAATTGCAGCAATCCTGACATGAAACAAGAATTTTACTAATACTAGAGCATTGTGTAGTTTGATGTACATCTATTCCATTGTATTTGAGATGTTTGCATTACAGTAAGGTGTTGGGCAGTGTTTGAAGGGGTAAATTCATAAATACCTTGATGGTTTATCCTCAGATCCTCCACAGATCTGTATTCACAAAGAGTCCAAGTACAATACATTTGAAAAGAAAACACATCTGATTATACAAAAAATAATTTTTCCCTTCATCCAATGTGGACTATGCTATTTGACTGGCTGGCTGTGAGAGTAAATTTTTGTTGTCACTGCCATTTTGTAATATAATTAGTCTGCATTTGTGGAGCTTTAAAGCGGTAGGGGAGCAGCCCCTGAGCTGAGGGAGAATGTGAAGGGTCAATGCATGGTTACTAAAACTTTTTAAAACCAAAATCCACAGTGCAGAAGCACACTACCAAAGGCCGCACCAAAAGAGCTATGGAGTTGGACAGGCCGCGTACAAAGATTATTTGCTTTGATCCTATGGATCAAACTCTCAACAAGACGTAAACTGGCCTTCTTGAATACAACATATGCCCCACTGAACCCACCATAGGAATGCATAGCTTAACATGTTCCATAGTGATAGATATGGTTTTAATACACAGTTGTAACTTGTTTCATTTTGGAGATAAAACAAAATAGAACACAGCAGCCCGACAAACACCGTTTTGGCAAATTCACTAAATAAGAAACCTTTTCATCAACACATTTATTTAATTTAAACATGAAAACCACAGATAAAGGGTATACAAGGGGCAGAAAGTGTGGCAAGAAAATGGTAAGAAGAAATAGAAGCAATGGTAATGTACAGAGAGCGGGGAGTAAGTACTAGGCTATAGATAGGAGTAAAAGTGCTTGTCTAAAGGCAGAGGTATGTTTACAAGGTGTAGGTAGAAGAGCTGAGCTGTAGTATAAGCAGTGGTTTATGCAGCAGTTGTAGTTAAGGGTTGATTTAATAGGGTAAGGGCAGAGATAGAGGTACTGAGGTATGGGTAGTGGCAGCGGTACAAGGTTAGGAAGGGGTCAACTTGCATAGGTGAGAGGTACTAGGGTTAAGGTAGTTATGCACAGATAAGGTACAGGTACTATGGTATATAGGGAAATTAGGGTATAGATGGCGAATGAAGTAGTTTATTGGTAGGGAGAGAGGTACTATGATTTAAGACGAGGAAACGGGGTATAGATATGGATAAAATTACTAGGGTACAGGCAGAGGCACAGGATAGAGGTAAAGAAAAACATGGCTGAGGATGAAAAGGGAGGAACCATTTTCTCAGGAATAACTTAAAGCAAAATAAACATCCGTAATACCTTAAAGAAACTGGAATCTGAAAACACACCCAGACTGCATCTGAACATATGTGTATGCTCTTTAACTCCAGAATACAAACCTGCCCCTGTAACAGCATCTTTGCTATGAGAAATTGGGTTGTCTGTTTAAGAGAGGGTGACCCCTGTTCAAGCAACAGTCACAATCTCTGTCAGGGTGAACCACAAAACGTATCTAAATTTATCTGGCTTAACCCTCTGGTAGCTTGGCACAAAAGCAGTCAGGCTTAACTTAGAGTCAATGTGTAAAGTATTTATGCAGCACACAAACAGTAATAAAGTGATAACACAACAGAAGAAAAATCTAATAAATTATTTGACACCAAAATGACAAAAATCCAATCAGTAGAAACAGAGTTATGAATTTTTTAAGTTTAAAGTCAAATCTAGCGCCTAAAAGGTCAAAGCACAAACAGCGAACATCTAGCCACGCTAGACCGGGTCAAAGTAAAAATATAGTCAGCCGCGATGGAGCATGCTTCTGATACAAAAAGTAGATTCGGCTCGGTTGTTGCTTTCCTTCAGACTTAGAACAAATATTTAAGAAAATGTTCGGAGAAGGTAAAGTTCAGAGGGTCAAGGCTGCAGGCAGTGTCCGAGGAGGAGGGGTCATCATCAGGCAGCCACTAGATGAAATCGCAGTGAAGATTTCTACTTTCGGTACAGGATTGGAGAGGCACCACTTGGGAGGTTGGGACTCACTCAGACTAGATCCAGGTGCAAGATCTAGATGGAGGGAGCATATTCTGAACCTGAGGCTCTGAACAGAAGGCCAGCAAACTAACTCTTGGAGTCACTCTGGTAGACCTGGGTTCAAGTGATGACGCAGGGCTCAAGCAACAGATCAGCACTGTGAGGGTTCAAGGCAGACTCCAAGCAGCAAAGCAGTCCTTCCCGGTGCAGCAAAGCAGTATTGTGGAGTACACAGAAGTTTCTGGAGAATTCCCTTTGAAGGCCTTGATGTTTTCTGCCTCCCCTGTTCTGGCTCCAAGCTGGCTTCATGAACAATGCAGTGATGACAAGTCCTTTTTGTGGAGGCAGGGCATAGCCTATTTGTAAGTGGGGCTGTGCTCAGCTCCGCCCCCCCATACTGTCAGTTGATGGCCCATCCAGGTACACCGAATCCCTCTATTGTGTGGCTGTCTGGGAGGAATAAACATAGTCCATCAGTCAACCACACACAGTCATGTGACCCAGGAACTGGCTGCAGGCACCAAACAGCTAGAGCAGGAAAATACCAGCTTTCTAAAAATTGCATTGTCAAAATTGTAACTGAAAATCCAACTTTACCATTAAAGAGGATTTTTAATTACACTTTCTCAGACCAAACATGAAAGGTTTACCTGCTCTCAATCCAAACTTAGCACTTATTAACTGTAATAAGCAAACCAATGTTATCCTACGAGAGAGAGAGACCTTGTAGTAGTGACAAATGAATTTAAGAGACTTTTCCATACCAGGATATGTAAAAGATAAAAGTACATGTCCAGATTTTTAAATATGCTGAACCCTGCCCTGTGGGCTATTTAGGGCTAACCCTAGAGGTGACTTATATCTATTAAAAAGGCAGGTTTAGGCTTGGTAAAAGGTTTATTTTGTCACATCGAAATAGCAGTTTAAAACTGCACACACAGGCTGCAAAGGCAGGCCTGAGACATGTTTAAAAGCTACTTAAGTGGGTGGCACAATGAGTGCTGCTGGCCCACTGGTAGCATTTAATATGCAGGCCCTGGGTACATGTCGTACCACTGACTTACAAGAAAATTAAATGTGCCAGTTGGGTGTAAACCAATTTCACCATGTTCAAAGGAGAGAGCACAAGCACTTTAGCACTGGTTAGCAGTTGGTTAGCTGTTTGTTGTACATTCTTGGTCCAAACATTTAGTCAATAAATGTACGTACAGCTGTTGATGGTGTAGGCCATATGCAGTCCAAATCCTTATTTGGGGAAAGGATACATAGGTGAGCAAGCAGGGTGAGGCTCATCATAATCGTACAATATTAGCATGCTTGCACACCCTTCCACATATACTAAACATTCTACAATAAATAATGGCATTATATAATATTAATGTAGCATTGCCTGAACACACAGATAGGAAATTAATGAATATTCAGCCAGGAAGGACCTGTTCTTGAAATAATTCCATTTTCATTTTCTGGAACCAGAAAGAGCACTTTTGTGCTTTTGACCTGTTTCCTAACTGCATCTGTGCTAGATGTCCATAAAAGAGTTTTGGAATTTACAAATAAACAACATTGAAACAACTCTTACACAAGCAGACATGTAATTGTTAAATGACAACAATGCAAAATACAAAAAAACACACAAAAACGAAAATATGCAAGCTAATATTATCCAACATTTTAATCATTTTCAAACCACTTTTCATATGAATACCTTTCACTAGCAGCAGCAATGTTTTCCTCAAAAAAATTAAAGTAAAGCAACAAACTTGCTATATAACTGTTGTATTAAAGTTAAACTTTAAAATACTTTTATTTATAGTACACATTTATATCAAAACTACCTTGAATATGCTTACAGATTGTTAAACTATAAATGAATATGCAGTATTTACATTACAAGTGAAAAAACATGTTAATAACATGGAAATTCTTGCCTAAAACAGCATCGTGAATATAAAAGTACACTGCTATTTGGGAAAATCAATGACCAAATGTAATATTCATAGCTTTATTAATAAGAGCACAATATTTTTTCCCATCTAAATACCACACTGAAAGATCTAATTAAAGACATAGAAGAAACTCAACTACGATTGAAAACAAAACATTATGAGTTTTAACAGTGAATATAATAATAATTGATTTAAAAATAGGTGCCTTTTAATTCCAATGATACAGTGCATATTAACAGGAACATGTATTTATGAAACAGAGTTACAAAGCAAACAATTAACAGTAAATGGATTTGATGAATTATACATAAACAATGGAACAGCATTGCACCAGGGAATAACAACTACTAAAAAACAACCTATCAAGTGAAAAAGCAAGCACTCTAAAACTACTCTATATAAAGTCATACAGTTTCATTTAAATATCTGTCAAAGACAAGAGAGTAATTAACTACTATGACACATCTCTACTTTGCAGTCCAACCACAAACAACATTGACTGTGAAAAGAACATGCAGGCCACAAATAGAATAAAGGTTGGGGAAAACAAGAAAAGTGTTGTTAACCTAGCCTAAATGGGAGACAAAATAACAGCGCCAACGCCCTCTGGAATGATAAGTGTGGAGGGAATTTACAAAAACTCAAAGCACATCATGAACATACTATATAGACAAATCAAATGGCCTACATTTGTCTTCACAGTTGATCAAGATAAAATTGAAATACACAGAATAAAACAAGTCCTTGGCTGCACAAAAAAAACCAAAATATTCCCTGTTGAAAAATCTACCACAGTTAAGCCTAATAAGCATACAGAATTATGCTGCACAAAGCATCACAAAACATACCATTACATAAAACAATAAAAAGGTTTTGAATAGTGCCTAAGAAAAAGTCCCTAAAAACAACGACTTTTATAATCAGGATGAGACATTAACTTTACCCAAAGATTAATTCCATCTGGTAAGCATAAAGGAAAGGCAAAACGGATTTGATTCTTCAAACAAAACGCACACCCAAACATATAACCAATCTAATCTGACAGCACTTGCAACTATCAATACAAAAAGCATCACAACCATAAAAAGTAACAATTTCTAAGACGACTGGAAAAGGCAAGGTTGCTACAGAAACAACACTGTTCACAGTTTAAAGTCAATACAAGCGGGAAAACATTTGACATTTGTAGGGCAAGTGTTTAACAGCAAATTCACATACAGCACAGTCATTATTGACAAAGACAGCCCAATATGGTGTCTGCCATATCTAATATCATATTTCAGATGGCGACAAAAGCATCACACTCAAAAACATGCATGACCACATTCTTATCTACCACAAATGATTATTTTGTTAATAAACATGTTAACATACTCCTACCTGAGTAGCTCATTGATAAAAACAGAAATCGTATTACAATTTGTACTTCAGTAAAATAATACAATCGTGACACACTGTTCTTTAATTGATGGGTACTATTATCAGGTACAATAACAAAATCATCACAACACATGCCTCTATAACACTGTGCAGCATAAATACAAAGGCAGAAAAAAGGCCTTGGTAGCATATGCATCACTATCAACCTGTAAAAGCGGCTAGAGAACCCTGTAGTACCCCTGTAGTCTCCTTTGCATGATTTAATTTAAAGATTGAGGTTTAATGTGGTGATATGGTGTTCTGGGGAATTGACTGCCTACAATATGTGACACGCTTCCAAAACAGCTAGTAGGCCTTGTCCTGGATCTCTTTATGAATCTTATTAAATATTTTATAAACATAACTACTATTTGGGTTATGTTTATATATTGGTCTAAGGAATGATATAATCATAGCTCTTTTAACTTGCTCCTGTAGTTTTCGTTTTTCTTTCAGTTTATTTTTTTATTGGCTTTTGTCAGGCTACAGTCATAATCATACCAAATGCACTTAGGTTGTAGGTGGTTTTATGAGTTCACAAAATGATTCTTTCACCATCTAGTTTTACAGTGAGTGAGTGAGTGAGTGAGTGAGTGAGTGAGTGAGTGAGTGAGAATACTAATAACACATTTTAAAAGCAGGCCAAATTAGCATAAAAGCTCAGTTTTAACTTCCTTATGAAAGACACATGATTGACTGTCTGCTGAAAAGCAATTGACAGACGATTCAACAGTTGATGGATTGGGACATAAAAGGTCCTGCACTCATACAGGCTCGCCTGAAACGAACAGTGGTTAATAAGGACAAGGCTCTAAAGTGCAGAGAGCAGGTTGAAACATGTGAATGAAGTTTAGAACAGATGCCCTGGAACAGAAACCAAATCTTTCTATGATCCCTGAAGTATGAGCAGGGGCGTAGCTTGGTCAGTAAGAATGTGGGGGTGCAAGCTTAAGATTTCCCAACAATCACGCTGGCATATTTTGTTAAAATACAGTATGAGAAGCAGGATACGAGGGGGACTTAAGAGGCAGGGGAAAGAGAGAGGAGTGCGGATTGTTTGGGGTACTTAAGACACAATTGTTTTCAAACTAACCATATTTTAAGGGTAATGAGAGAGTGTGTGTGTATGTGTGTATTTTTGTGTGCATGTGCATGTACAAATCCAGGGTGAAATCTAACAGGCATCTCACCATACCCAACTGAAAGCACCTGTAGCCAACTATTTACTACATAATATATTATTAGGGAGGGTGTAACACCCCAAACACCCCCCCCCCCTGAAGCTACGCCTCTGATTATGAGGACAGTCAACTGGAGTCTAGGCTTGCTGGTGCAATTTTTCTACAATTTCAGTACTAGGGATCACTGGCTAAACCAATTCAAAATTTCTACAGAGCAAGGGTCAAATACCGTGTTAATACCTTGACTTAACTACCTTGAGAAATCACTGCTTATTGTCACACATATTCCTTGTTACAGTCCATGTGCAAAAGGAAACAACTCTTGAGCACTAGCTCAAAAGCATATCTAACACATTTTGTCACTTTGCAATATTATTCCATACTCTGGGAAAATGAAATACTACAGTTTTTTACACAGGTATAACTAGTATACATGCAGATCGATCAAAAGTAATATGCAATTAATTACCATTTATTACAATTTTTGGAGAAGCAGAGGAGTCTCATGACATATTAAAGGGTCTGATTGTTGTGAATCAATACGGAACCAACAATCAATGCCATATATATTACAGTCATCTGCAAGTATAACACATATAATACAGAGAGCGCATTTCCATTTCTGTAGTTAAAATTCAAGCATCAACTTTCATAGAACAATGAATAACAAAATTTTCTAAATATGGTTTAGTCAGCTTGAAACATTTTTGCAAATTTTACATCACATTGATCACAAGAGGTCCAAATTATAGAGGGAGAGTCCCGGTAGTGTGCTTTATCATTCGATTCTCTTATATGGAATTTGTGTGCATGATCTGTCAAACAAACGTTTACCAAACCAGCAGGCAGTGTGCACTTTCCTTCCTTAGGTGCTGTTAGCTGATTTGATAGAGTGTCCCACAGTGTTTTTTGAAGAACTGCCAAAATATAGCCGTGCTCTGTGCATGCGCCAGACATGGCTACATAAATTATAAGATTTCGAAAAATGGGAAACAAAGAAGTAAATTAGAAATGTAAAAAGTAGGTTGAAAAATGTGAATGATTGGCACATTTCAGCCAATAAGAAGCCAACTTATTTTAATGACTGACATCTCTTTGAAAAAAAGTAAAAGGTTAGTCACAATGTTTTCTCATAACTTTCTGAGACTGTGTTCTCCTACAAATGGAGAGAAAAAGAAAGGTTGAGAGAACCTCAAGAACCTTAAGAAACAACATGCTACACTACTTGATGTTGGAGTGATGTGTAGTCATTTTTAAATGTCTCCATGATGTAAAGATAGACTTGGAAGAGGTATTCATATGTGAAGTGGTTGCAAACCTTGGAAGGCTCAGACTACAGCCCTGATGATTAGCACATTTGGAGCCCTTGGCACCTCATTGATATAGACAAATGTTGGGTGATAGGACAGTTTCTGTCATGTCATTTGTGATAATCTCACTTCTCATTTCAGCCAGAGCATTCACAAAGCAGCTTAAACCTAACCATACTCGTCTTCAGTGTCAGTCATGTAGTCTACTGTGCTCTATTAACCCATAGCCAGAAAGCCCCTCAGGGTGAACCCCTTGTCACATGCACTGTGTGAAATGAGGGGTGCAAGGATGTATTTAATTATCTGTCCAACTAGGGTGGGATTAACAATGGCACAGCAGCCTGAGGTCCTTGGCATGTGTGTTTGCAGTGTAAGGTCTTCAATGTGGTTATTCTCATTGTATGATGTAAATAAACACAGTGCATCCAGCTGCTGTTTAGGCAGTCCAGGTATTGATGAGTAACTCCTCACACCTGAAGATTTTGTGCAATCACTCCTTCATTTTCTTGTTTCCCACATTTCATTTAACTTGATTTTATTTACCGGTAGCTTTTTAGTACACAGGGGAGTCTGCGACTGAATTCGGGTGTTGCTGGACCCTGGTTTTACTTTGCTTTGTTCACTTGCTTATCTGCTTGACTCACTCCAGAGTGCTCAAGCCACGCTCCCTGCCACGTCCCCCTTATATGGTGGGTTATTTCAAGGGATTCATAGCGCGCAGCACCGGAAGCAAACCTAAGGCAAGCCCCTCTGCGCCTGTCCACGCCTGGACCGTGCCTAGTGCTAGTCCCCCTGGCTGTTCTGGTGCAGATTTATGGCCACTATCCCACACACAGGACAAGCTGATTGTGCTTGATTCAGGTAAGTGCACCGGCTGCCCTAAATTAGACTGCCTCTCTAGCTCTGCCAATGCTATTCACACCTGCCAGAGCTGTGGTGTATACATAGCCCCGGCTCTGTCCGAGTCTACAACACAGCCAACCTTAGCCTCTGCAGTGCCCATAAACCCTCTCAGCCACCAGACTGAAGCATGTATACCCAAAAACAAACTGCCATGTGTTTTAATCAATGCCAGATAACTGGTCAAACACAGCTCAGAGTTTCTTCCATTTATGGACACCTATAAACCCTCCTTGGCTTTCATCACAGAAACTTGGGCTGATCCCTCTTCTAATCCTGACTTGTTGGCAGCCTTACCCAACAGATTTGTCATTTATAGACAAGATAGGCCGCTCAAGTGTGGGATTGGTATGGCGATTGTACGCAGAGCGGATTTAGCAGTCTGCTGCAACCCTGCCAACTCACCTCATTGTGAAGCAGTGTCCTTCAGCATCGAAGTAACAAAAACTCAGTCATCTTAAGGCATGGTTATATATCAACTACCTGGTCCCAGACACATGTTCTCCCAAGAGATCACCTGTTTCCTTGAGGCAAATATCTTATCCACAAACTACATGGGCTTAGATGACTTCTATTTTCACCAAGAGGCACACCTAGACATGGACACAGCAGCACTTCTTCAGACTCTGTCAGGCCTAGGCCTCTCACAAATTGTAATCCATTCCACACACCAGGCAGGACATACACTACACTGTATTTTTACCAACACCACCTCACTGGGCAACGTAAGAATTCTTCCATTAGTCTGGACAAATCACAGTGCAGTCCTATTTGACATATATTCCAGTCAGCCCAGTACTAGCGCCAAAGCCTACCCAACCACTTCCTCCTCTCGGGCCTGGCACAAAATTTACCAGATCTTCTCTGTAAAACACTAAATGACTTGCTACCTGTACTTTCTGACAACCTAGACACAGCTGTCTCTCAATATACTGTATGTTTAGATACTGCTGTCAGCTCCCTGACACCGGTTAAAATGGTGAAGTCCAAATGAAACAATATAGCCCCTTGGTTTTCTGCTGAGCTTAGGGCTCACAAACAAAGCTGTAGAAGACAGGAGAAGAGATGGAGAAGAGACTATAATGAGGAAGAAAAGTCCAAATGTAAGATCTGTTTAGCAACTTACAAGATTGGCTCTTTACTGACACCTGTCAGGAAGACCCACAACCTTGGAGTTCTGACTGATTACAAACTGAGCTAAACCAATCAAGTCAATGCAGTGACCTCATCTACCTTTTTCACCCTCAGGGCAATAAAAAAGATCTTACCATACATTCCAGTGAACCTTCAGAAAACATTTGTCACATCACTGGTAATGGCGAAATTACGCTACTGTAATGGTCTACTTCTCATGGTACACCAATACATATTGAATAAATTGCAAACTCTGCAAAATGCTGCAGCCAGACTTCTACTGAATATTCCAAAATGTTACTCTGTGTCCAAATCAATAAAAAAACTCCACTGGCTCCCTATAAGATAGAGGATTACCTTTAAAGTGCTCTGCATTGCCTACAATGCATATAATGATCTAGGCCCAAATTTCTTACAACACAGTTTCAAATGGTACACCCCAGGTAGGACCTTACTCTTGGTCTCTGCCAAATTCGCAGTTGTCCCCAGGTTCAAGCAAGCTGTTTGGGGAGGTAGAAGCTTTGTGCTGGGAGCCATAAAGGCTTGCAATACACAGCCGCTGCACATCAAGGAGTCTCCCAACTTACTAGCAATCAGGAAAGCTCTGAAAACCTGGTTATTTAACACAGTGTAGCCTCCTTGAGTTTTCTTCCTGTTCTTCTTCTCTGCCATTAAAGCTAGCGCCAAGACACCCCCATGTAATTGAGCGCTCTAGAAAATCTAATTAACATAACAATTACCATTAGGTTATTTACAGGACATGGGGAGTGACCAGTAGTCCTAAATGGGACAACCCTATTGTGGGCACCTGTTTAGAGAGATTATACTCTCCCAGACTGTTCAGAGTTGGTTGTGTCACACAGACACTCACTGAGGGACAGACAGTCCATACACACAGCCCTAGTGGAGTGCTGGAGATGGAGGTAAATATGTGGCTTGAGCTCTCTAAGTTAATTCTTTTACCAGGCTTCTTAGGCTACCCTGCCAAATAGTCTCTTTAACTTGGGTGTACCTGGGGGGGAGGGCGCTAGAGGGCGCACAGCAAGATGGCTGCGCATTAGTGCAGCTCCGCCGGCTGTGCTTTCAATCCGCCAATTATCCTGACTATAAACAAGGCAGCGCTACATATTGGCAGAGGTACAGCGCCAGGGCATCTTCCAGTGCCAGGCAGAGCTGTTTGGTTCCCTGCTGGTCGAGCGACAACCGAGAAACGAACGAGGAGCAGCCGAAGGGGGAAAAGAACAAGATGGCGGCCGCGGCCCGCAACTGACTGATTGGTCGATAGCGCTGGTGACTGTCGCCTCTGCTCTGCTGAGTGTGCGGTGAGGACGGAGGGTGACTGAGTGGCTGGAGGTGCGGGAGCGAGACAGCGATGCGGCCTTGGTGGTTTGGTGGGCTGTGCCCAAGCTTCGGTGGCCGGGCAGCCTAACCGTGGGCTCCAGAGTCTCTGGATGCAGTGAATGGGGAAGGAATAAGTTGCAGACTCCATACCTGTGCTCGGATGAGCTAGCTGATCCCGGAACGTCTCCTAAAGTGTTGCGGACACCACGTGCGGGCTGTAGCAGGAGCCGCTGTGCATCGCAGTAAGAACTGTGTGCGACTTGTCGGCCGGAGGTCTGGGCCCGAGGCTGCGCTGAGGCCTTGGCTGACTGGTGTGCTGCGCCCGCGTTTCGGCAGTCGGTCGGCCTAACCGAGATCTCCGGAGTACCCTGCTGCAGTGGATGGGGTAAGAATAAGCAGATTACCTCTTACCTAAACACAGATGAGTTAGCTGGCCCGGGAAGTTTACTTAAATACTGCGGACACCAGCTGCAGGCTGTAGCGGGTGCGGCTGTGCATCGCGACCAGCGAGTGGGGCCTACAGACTCGGCGTAAACTACTGGCGAGCAGTGAGACACCTGTCGATCCCTTCTTGGCACCGTGTAAAGGGCTGTGACATGGGTGTGTGCCCGTCGAGTAATCTGGGGCATCGAGAACTCGAATGGCAGCGCTGCAGCCCCAGAGGTAGTACCGAGATACTAGGGGCAAAAGACACATGAGTGGTGGTGGTGCGGCAAAAGGCCTGCTATATTTAGGGGTGGGAGGACTATTTCAGGCTGCTTGCTCTTAGACTGGCACACTGAACCCACTGAGCCTCTTGGATACTACACTGTAGAGTGGCGCAAGTGATGGTACATTAAGCATGGCGGCAGTACTGCACAATAGACACAGCAATAAATTGACTCCCTCGGACATTATATCTGGGTGCGTGATCGGATTGAAGGCACGTGGCTCCTGAAGTTGGTTGGCACGGGAGTAGGTGCTAATTGATACCCCAGTTGGGGGACCGCTCAAGATGGGCAACCCTGACAAGACCAAGCTGGGCCTCACATTCGAGATGCGCAAAACCAGCAGATCACAGCAAAAGCCGACATCGGGCTCAGAAGCGGAGGTCTCTTCGGACACTGTCCAACATTGGAATCCACACTTCTCGTGATGCAACATAGCCTGCAATCAATTGATGGGAAGATAGATGCGTTAAATCTACGCATGGATCATATGGCGGCGAAACTTGATAAACAGGGCACCAGGCTGGGCGAGGTTGAGCAGCGAGTATCAACTGTGGAGGATGACGTGCATACTGTGTCAGACAAAACCTTAAACATGCAAAAGGTGCTGGCAGTTATCCAAGCTAAGAATGAGGACCTGGAAGCGAGGTCCAGGAGGAACAACATACGGATAACGTGGCTGCCGGAGTCGACCAATGTTGGCAAAATGGAACTGTTTGTGGAGGGGTTGTTGAAAGAGATATTCAGTGCGGACACTCTATCTTCTATGTTTATTGTGGAGCAAGCCCACCGCTCTCTGGCAGCGCATCCGGTCCCGGGTGCCCCGCCACGGCCTATTTTTGTACGGTTGCTAAACTACTGGGACTGTGACACAATCCTTCGTCTTGCCCGGGAGAAGGGTCAGATAACATATCAGGGGCGTGCACTGGTGTTTTTTCCAGATTTCACCACCACAGTCCAGGCTGCCCGGAGAGAGTTTATTCCTACAAAAAAGCTACTGCAGGCTGAGGAAATCCCGTATGCCATGCTGTACTCGGTGCGCTTGAGGATTGGCTCGGAGGGTGCGTCCAAGATCTTCACTAACCCAAAGGCTGCTATGGAACATGCAAAACATTTGAAAAAGCGCCGGCGGTAAGCTAACACTGACCCTGACAAGGAGGAACAGTGAGAACTGAACTGGACTTACAAATTGTTTGGTTACCATTGGGAATGGGCTGTGCTGAGGGTCTGCGTTAGTTGGGAATTGGGGCTAGATTAGATGGCTCCTTCCCCCTAAAGGATGGTAACATTAACCAATGTTTGTACATCAACCTGGTCAGTTGGCACCAGGCTTGAAGTCTCGCTTCAACGTGAGTACACACTGATAAACTGCAAACTGGTGCTGTCCTATAATATGCGATCACTGTAAGTTGCATGTCTCGTTGCATTATTGTTATGCGCGGCTACCTCCCTCCTTAATTGGGGGGTTGCTGTACTCATGTGTCCCCTAATGGGTGTTCCCCACTTGTCCTTTTGGGTAGTTTGGGCATTGGGGAGTTCATTTATTTCTAACTGGGCTGTCTTTAGCAAGTTGGGGGTGCTGAAGTGGGTGGGGAGGTTGTGGGGGGGAGATGTTCATGGTAGATATGCACGGGTGGGATTGCAATGTCTTTTTCAATGCCTTGATTGCATTAGTGTGTGGCATGTGAGTGCATGGTTCAACAATATGTGGAGTTGCGGGTCCGTACGATAGTATTAAGTTAATAACATGGAATGTGTGTGGGCTAAACAACCCCAAAAAAATCCATAGCGTAGTAGCCTACCTGGATAGGCAAAATGTCTGGGTTGCATTTCTCCAAGAGACACATCTTACTAAACAAACGGACCTAAAGGTTGAAACCCGCTGGGCAATGATGAGGGTTGCATCCTCATTTTCCTCATACTCTAGAGGGGTTATGATATTGGTAAAAAAGGCACTCCATACACTCACATCAAATCTGAGGCAGACGAACAAGGGAGGGTGTTGCTTGCACTGGGTAAGTTGGAGGACACGATGGTGCTGTTTGTAAACATGTATGGGCCCAATGTTGATGACCCTGCCTTCTTTAACCCGTTCCGTTGGCCGACGCGAGCACTACCTCCCTGGTGCTGCGCACGACCATTGGCCGACGCAGCCCCGCCCACCCTTTAGAACGCCCGCACCGCGGCGGAATGTTCGCCGCGGTAAACGGGTTAATGATGTATGGAGGCGCATCTCTTCTTACCCGCTTTCGGTGATATGGGGCGGGGATTTGAACGTTTTCTTGGACCCCCAATTAGATCATTCCACTGATGCGGAGGGGCATGGCAAACAAGCGGCGGTGGTCCTAGGAGAGTTGATGGAAGCACAGGGGCTCATAGATGTATGGAGGAATCGTAACCCAGGTGGAAGAGAGGGCACATTTGTATCGACAGTGTATGGCTCGTGGTCCAGGTTGGATTATTGGCTGGTCTCCAGGGAGGTAGCCTCATGGACTGCCTCCATAAAGCATCTGGCTAAGACACTCTCAGATCATGCCCCAGTCTTGATAGAATTGAGGGTACCGTTTGTTACTAGACCTCCATTTCAATGGCGGTTACAGCCGTCCTCCCTAATAGATCCAAATTTCTGGGCCAAAATAGGTGCGGCGATTGGCAACTATTTTTCAGAGAACGAGAGCTCAGTGGACAGCGCATGTACACTCTGGGAAGCCTTCACGGTCACCATAAGGGGGGAAAATATGGGTGTCCAGGCAGGGGTATTAAAAGATCTTAGGAACCGAATAGGGTCCTTAGCGGATAAGATTAGCAAGCTAGAACGAGAATACGAGACAAGCCCTACCTCTGATACTCTGGCTCATATACGGGAGTTGGTTACCGAACACAATCAAACGGCAGACCAAGAGATATTTCATAGATCCCGAAGATCCAGGACAAGGTATTATGGGGAAGGTGGTAGGCCTAGCCGCTCACTGGCACATAAGTTAACACTTCCTAAAGGGCAGGAGCACATCACTGAATTGTTAGATACAAATGCTGTTGCCCAGTACTCCACTCCCGAGATTAGCAGAGTCTTCATTGATTTTTATTCCAAACTATACTGGGACAGACAGACAATTCCTGATGATGTAATAAACAAGTATTTGGAAGACATTGCATTAGGGTGGTTATCAAATGGGCAGCGTGGATATCCGACACAACCCTTTGATGTTGATGATGTTAAGGAGGCTATAATGTCCCTACCCACTAGCAAGGTGGCAGTACTTGACGGACTGCCTAGCGAATTCTACAAGGCCTATGTAGATGAGCTGGCTCCACAACTATTGAAGGTCTTTGCTGAGGCCTATGACAATGGTGTATTGCCCTCCTCCCTCAGGGAAGCTTTGCTAGTCACGCTGTTAAAGCCGGAAAAGGCCGCCAATAAATGTGAATCGTATAGACTGTTGTCCCTCATAAATATTGATACTAAAATCTTAGCAAAGATGATAGCATGTAGATTGCAGCCTTTGATTCCTAATCTGGTTCTCCCTGACCAGTCGGGATTTATTCCCAAATGCTCCACAGTGCATAATCTTCGTACAATTTTTGCGGTACTGCATCAGTTGGACCCCGAGACCCCTGTTGTCGCGGTGCTGCTGGATGCGGCAAAGCCTTTGACTCGCTTCAATGGGGGTATATGTTTGTAGTCTTACAAAGAATGGGAATGCCGCAGTTCTTTTTACAGTGGATACGATTATTATATACAAACCCAGTTGCTAGACTATGAGTCAACGGCTGGGTGTCTGATATATTTCCAATTTGTAGGGGTACGCGGCAGGGCTGCCCTCTTTCCCCGATGCTTTTCTCTCTGACACTGGAACCGCTGGCATGCAAAATGCACCAGAAACATACTGAGGCCGCCCTGGGATTCAGGCAGCGCCCGCATGCTATCTCACTGTATGCGGATGATAAGTTATTATACGTCAAGGATCCGGCTATACATCTAGCATCGGTGCTACGAGAATACACATTGTAAACGCACTCTGGGCTGGGGGAAAATTGGGAAAAATCCACGATTCTGCCATTAACAGACAGCGCACAAGAAATTACGCTAGAATACCCTCTCTCCTGGTCTGTAGACCCTGTGAAGTATCTGGGAGTCTGGGTACATAGGGACCTGGAGGCTGTATTAAATATGAACTATGGACGCGTTGTCACCAATATTACCGAACATATTGCTCGATGGACACGACTGCCGTTGTCAATGGCAGACAGAATAGCGGTGGTTAAGATGTCGATACTTCCCAAGCTTCTTTACCTGTTTGTTAATGTTCCAATAAAATTGAACATAACATTTTTTAAGACTCTGCAGACTTGTATGCTGTCGTTGGTGTGGGCTGGCAAGCAACGGAGGTGCAGTTGGAGTACACTAACATTGCGCTTTGATTATGGGGGGGTTTGAAGCTCCCGACCTGAGGCTCTACTATCTGTGCGTGCAAACACAGTTTGCGCATTATTGGTTCTTCCCGTAGAAATATATGTTGCACTTGGCGGTGGAAGAGGATACCGCGTATCCAACGCTGCTAACTGCTAGGATCTTATGCAAGTGTGAGGGAGGCAATAGGAGGGAGATTAACCCGGTCAGTTGCACTGTCTGGGCATTGAGCGCCCTTGCTGCTCGGGAGGGAAAATACCAGGTATATGCACCGGATATGCCAATTGCTGCCCATCCGGATTTCGGTTGCCTGTGAGCGTGGGGCCCTGGACATCCTGCAAAGTGTAGGAATTACGAAATTAGGGGATATGTATCACAACGGTACATTCCTATTTATGAGTGATTTCCAAGACGGACAAACATATAAAGCTATGCACTGATTCATATATGCTAGGCTGAAAGCGGCGGTACGCTCCCTTTACCCGGACTTCCCTCAGGAACCAAGTGGGTTAAATGCGTTACAAGCGGTACTGAAGTGGGGTGACAGTCGTGGGCTGATTTCCAAACTATATGATGCCTCTCAACGAGAGACTGAGTGGATCAATTCATCTGCGCTAGATAAATGGAATGCTGTTCTGGAATTCCCCCTGTCCCGAGAGAACTGGGAGTTCTACTGCAAGTTGACTGGGCGACTGACTGCTAATTGTGATCTCCGTATTATTCATTTTAAATATTTGCACCAGATCTATTATACTCCAGTGCAATTGTCGAAATTTGGGCTGAGGGACAATGACAGATGCCCTAGAAGTCAGCAGGATGGAGCGGATTTTATACACTTAGCATGGGGATGTCCTGCTATCACAAAACTTTGGCAAAGGGTAACGAGGGCTCTTACGGATATGACAATGGAAACAATTGAATGAACACTGGAGGTATGTCTGCTGGGGCTACTAAATAGAACCATGTAGCCAACGCATAGTAGCTATAGCCACCCTGTTTCCTAAACGAGCTGTTGCCATGCACTGGAACTCCAGGGCAGCGCCTACCATAGTTAAGTGGATTTGTGATCTAGTTTTCTGCAGGGAGCAACTAAATGTATATGCTGAAGAGCTACCAGAAGCCTCTAGGCCTAAAGACTTTTGGGCACCACTCACTACGTATTTATTAGAGCACCCTGACCTAGTATAAAGAATGAGATGTAATATGCCGTTGGATGTAACATTGTATTGCCAAGACATTATGGTATATTGCTGCACATTGTCACACATGTGATGCATTGCTGTTTCACCTCACCTGTTCTGCCATGGGGTTGTTTGGATGAGGGTGGGGGGTGGTAGGGTGGAGTTATATATTAAAAAGAAAAACAACAAAACTGAAATCACTGCTGTATAATATATGATTTTGATCTCGTTGCTATGTTATGGCTGTAATAACTGCAACTGTATGTATATTGTGATTCAATAAAAAAAAAAAAAACTTGGGTGCACCCTCCTGGTAGGCAAATGGTGAACTGTCTCACTGACAAGATGGTGCATATCTCTGTATAGTGATGAGGATACATTCCTTCCTGATCCCTAACAAGAGACCTAGTGCCTGATTTATATCTTGGCGGTATGCATACTCTGTAGTAACAGCGACAGAGTATGCTTATTGCCATGATAATGGTCTGCCCACCTGATTTAGATGCAGACGAATCATAGGTTTAAAGACAGCAGAGACTACTTCCTCTCTGCCCTGATTAAACTCCTCTGTCGGCCCTGTGGAATAAGGGTCTTCGGAGGCAGACCTGTAATTCCGCCCACCTGATTTAAAGGTAAGTGTTCACTGCCTGTCACCACCAGGAAAACCTGCTAAATGCTCCAGTCGCCATGGGAGGGCACTCTCATGACGAGGGAAGCATTGTCTTTTTTATTTTCAAAAAGAAAGTCCCATTTAGGGATTTTAGATTTGAAAATAAAAAAATAAAACTGGTGCAGGCCTTGGATATGTTGACGCAGCCCTGCACCAACCATCGATATGTATTGACAGGAACCGCTGTGAATGGGGATCTACTATACAACGTCTACCTCTCAGGCATCTAGGTTGATGCTTAGTTTGCGCCAGGAAAATATTTATCCTGGATGAAGGAGCTAGATGAATGACACAAGCTCCTATTCTCTCACAGTGATCTGGTGTCTTGTCCACTACCAGGTTTCCTGCCAGCATACACGGAGCCATGTTGGCTGCACGTATGGGATCATCTCATTCTCTGAAATGGTGAATGGTACCAGGCTACTCCAAGGGATCAGGTTGAACCTTGAGACGCCTTGCCTGGCTCTGGGGTTCCACCTATGGTCCTGCCCTCCTCTTGGGGACCCTTCCCAAGCTGGGCCTCCCCAGATGCCCTACTTCCTGGTATGCAGAGTCACCTGCCTCCCTCGAGGTGTATTCTCATTCCTTGCTCACCATACTCGACTCCCCACTCGCAATGAACATGCTTTGCTCATCTCTGACTCACAACAGGCATATTGGGTGTCGAGTCCTAACAGTACAGATCTTCAGACCACCCTTCAGTTGATAAAAGACAAATTAGAGTTGACTCCTCCCCTTTTAAGTCAGCACTGCCTACAGGCACATAAGCCCAGTTCACATTCACCCTTCTAATACTGGCAATCACACCGGTGAACTAGTCATTTAACGTAACTGTTCTCCTAGCCGGTAGGCAAGAGTCGCCTGTACAAACATGGCTGCCCTGAGGCAATACCAGAGAGCGCTGGGCCCGACGGTTGGTTGGTTGTGGTTCTGTACATCCTCATTTATGTGTGGCTTCCTGGCGAGGCTGAGTAACGTCACAGCTGTGCCCCCTTAACGCCTGCATGCCAGCATTTTACTTTGTTTCCATATGGAGCCAATCTGATCTTGCTTGAGTCTTGGAAGGTAAAATAGTATGATTAAATGACAGGGAGAGTGAGTGAGATGCAGCTGAGCAGCTGTGAAAGGTATCTGTACTTTATTGTTGAAAGAAAAAAAACAGCCTGCGCTGACTAAAGCATACAGGAAGTGGTGGGACGACGAAGAAATGAAAAAAAAATGTCTGGATTGAGATGCAGCGTGTGTGTGTTGAAGGTGGGGGTGGGAGGGAGTGGGCAGAGGAGAAGGGAGGTGACTTTCAGGATGGGGAGCCCAGACATGCCAGGTTTCCTTGGCTGGAACTGGCTTGTCAGGAGCCCCACGGCATTTAACTTTTGATTTCCTGCTTTGCTGTCTGGCACAGAGGCTGAACTTCGCTTTAGTAAAACAAAAAGCACCATAAAATATATTTAACGTTACAGAGATGACCTTTGAGTACCATTAAGCGTGTCCCTGATGCACGAGCTGAAAAGTTAATAACGCAGGAGGGAATCTAAAACACGAGTCCCGTAATAAATCTACCGCAAAACCAAATGCTTTTCTCTTTCGAGCTCTCCTTCTCTCTCTCTCTCTCTCTCTCTGTCTCTCTCCCTTCCTTTCTCTCTCTTCTTTGCTTTTCCTGTCTCCTTTCCTTTGTCCCTTCCACTCTACCGATGTCTTTCTCCCCCACCACACCTTATCTGGCTATCATTTTGTACAAACCTGGATAGTGGGCACGCCAGCTAAAAAAAAACAACAACAACAATACAGCTGTGCTCCATAAATAAATTGTGTGAAGGAGTCTCATTTGGCATCCAAGGCTCCATTACAAATATGGATCGTTATTGATTGCTCCAATGTCTAATGGAGCTGTTTTACCTTCTTACACGCTAATGCTGAGTTTTCATTTGGAAGGATGGGTTAGATTGACGTGCCGATTTCCTCCTAACTCAAGACACCTCCAACACAGTAACCCCTTTGCTGTGGATTTGCATCTTAAATAGAAGTAGGACAAAGGGGTCCAGATGGTACATGGTAGAGGTCACTTATGGCTTCTTGAATTATCTCTTGTGTGTTATTTATTTATTATGTTGAAAATTGTTTGTACGATGCTACATGTTTTAGAGGAAATTCTGCTTAGACAGTTCGGTGGTCTGATGAACAGGTATTTCGGACAACAGGTCCCTTGGGCCAAAGGAGTGTGCAGCACAGACCACAAAAACATTCTCAATATGTGTGAAAAAGGCTGCTTTATTGAAAACAGGTGCATCTTACAAAACATTACCCTTGGCCTTTGCCTTACAAAACTAAACCTCACTATACATTTATTCACCTATCTTGCCTCCTCCCCTCACCCCTAAGGTTTCCCCCTTTTTCCTTTCCTTGCAACTATTTAAAACCCCCTACTCAGTCATTAACTGTTGAACTTTAACCCTGTAACCTCTTACCTACTTCTCAAAACATCTACCTAACTAAGCATCGCCTATCTTAATTTCCCCTTATTGCCTTCTCTCGGATTAACTTGTTCCCAACCATAAACTTAACCTGTAAACATGTAAAAAGCTAGCTACCAAACATTTTGCACCTTCTTCAAGCTTCAACCAATTACATGCTTTCCCCTTCAACGCACCTGTGCACAACAAAGATGTCCATCTCCCCAAAAATAACTGGCCCGAATATTAGGATTCCCCCCACCCCCCAAAGGGAGGGCAGGTGGGAAAAACTGCCTAACCAACCCAGCACCGGCTGCAGTGTAACCTTAGTAAAATGGTGACATGGCATAAAAATGTTTTGCTTAAATATCCCCACTCCCCCAGCCCAAAAAACCCCCAACAAGCCCAATTGTGCTCTGGGCCACACCACTGGCCCAAAAATCCCTGGGGTGCAATCCTCCCTAACGGTCGGCTGCCACCCCAAAGCCCCAATGTGAGACTAGTACTAGAGATGCCAGTCAGTCAGTCAGAAAATCTTTATTTCGGCTATACAGCCATAAAAGCACAGATAATTAAAACAATACATAAAATACAATGAATTATTATGAGCAAAAAAGATTAAAAATTATTATACAAGAGTCATCAAATATGTGTGGGTTGAGATGCCGCATTTATTATCCCCCCAACTACACAACCCCGTAATATTAATTAATGACCCTATAAATCGAGTGTTGCCAGGATATCCTGTGTAGGAACATGTAAGAACAATTAAAATAATTAGATTTAAAACATTTAAAAGGTAATTTAAAAGAGAAAAATTAAGATTAGACATCAATAGATAAACATTTCAAGGCATTTCCCCTAAGTAAAGTGCTGTGCAAAAAATAGTACATAACAATTTCTAGTAAAAAGCCACAGTTTAAATATTGCCCATCTCATTTCCCTTTATAATGCCTTTACGTATGCACCACATCGCAAATAAAAATTTTGAGGTAACAACTACAAATAATGGGTGTGTCTCGTATTTCAGTAGCCTAAAAACCTCGATGTGGTTTCTCAACCCCAAGTTTCTACAAAGCTGGAGAACCCACTTAGCTCTAGACCTTTTATAGGCAGGACAAAATAGCATGACATGGAGTTCTGTTTCTTCTGAAAGATTACACCCAGGACAATCTGATCTAGTTGCTCCCTTCCATTTTTTTGTAAATGTTCGGAGCGGGAGCGTCCCATGTCTAAATTGTAAGAACAACTTCTTTGCCATGAATGGTTGTATATTGTCCAGGACCAGTTCCAGTTTATACTGCTGCTTGACATCCAGAAATTTAGATGTCAAGCAGCATGAATTCATACTCTGGGACAATAAGGCCAATTTATGTTCTTTAAAGGCTAGAGATAGGGATTTTTGGGGATGGACGGGCAGGTCTCTTCAGGGGTTGCCCACATATTTACCCATCCTAGAGAATGGCAAGTTCTCCTAATGTATGACAGCCAGGCTAAATTTCCAGCACCCAATATGGACATAACATCCCTCAGTTCCTCCCTATAAGTGGATAACTCGGGGTGCTCCATAGGCGACGCCAGAATAAAAGAGGGCGAGCGGCAATTATGTCAGCAATAGGTTCTATACCTAAATCCATCCTAAGTGGGGTTAAAGGAGTACTTTTTGGGAGGGCCAATAGTTGCCTAATGAATGTGTTCTCTGTGGCGGATAGGGTCTGGGATGGGCAATGTCCCCAAAGTTCAGCTCCATAAAGTGAGGCTCCCCTCGTTTGGGTTTTATAGATTTCTGCTGGCGGACCAACCACTTTTTGGGTGCAATTTTTGTGGACTTTTAGAATGCCCCCTATTGACTGAGCTAATTTCAAATTAGCTTTCTTGATTTGGGTCCCCCAGTCCATCTTATCATTAAGTGTGAGACCCAGGTAGTCAAAAATGGAGACTTTCTCTAGAAACCTACCCTCCAGTTGTGGGTGCGGACAATTGGTGGTGTTGGCATGGAAGACCATATATTTTGTTTTCTGGAGATTTATCTCCAGATTCCTCTTCCTGCAAAATGCACTAAACTCTTCCAAAACCCGCTGCATACCCATTGGTGATTTAGACAAAAGTAGGGTGTCATCCGCAAACATTAAAGCTGGTATTTTACGGTTCGCTAGCCTTGGTGAGTCTATGTCCTTCACTGACAGGAGCGTTTCTATTAGACCATTTAGGAAAAGGGAAAAGAGGGTTGGAGCTAACACACATCCCTGCCTCACCCCTTTCTCCACTGGAAAGGGGGCTGTCAATTCTCCTCTCCTACCATATCTAACCCTCGCGTAAGTGCCTTCATGTAGGCGCTTCAACTGCTGGCAGAGTTAAACTGGTACACCCATATCGTAGAGTAGGCGCCAAAGCTGGTCACGCCGCACCATATCAAATGCGGACTTAAGGTCCACAAAAGTTAAATAAAGGCTGCCACCCTCCAAGGTTACGGTTTTCCAATGGATCAGCTGCAATCTGAATATTTGATCGATGGTCGAGGTTTTAGACCTAAAGCCTGCTTGTAAAGGTGTTAGTACGTTCATCTCGTCCATCCATGATTGCAGCCGACCCAAAAGGACTCGGGCAAATAGCTTTTGGGTGACATCGATAAGGCTTATTGGCCGATAATTTGCCGGATTGTGCGGAGAGCCTTTTTTAAAAATGGGAATAATTTCTGCACCGGCCCAAGTCGGAGGGAGCGCCATACCCTGGAGGATGGCATTAAACCAGATCTGTAAATAGGGTGCCCACACTGTTAATTCACTTCTAAACAGGTCACCTGGTATTCTATCCAACCCCGGAGCCTTATTTGATAGCAATTTACCCAGCGCCTTGGTAACTTCTGCCAATGTGCCGGGTGGTGTACCCGTGTTAAGAGGGGTTTGGTCTGTATCAATTGCACTATTTACTGCACCTTCATCTATGGGGCTAGAATATAAAACTTTAAAATGGGATCTCCAGGCTTCTTCCCCCAGGTTTGGTTCGATGGCAGAGTTGCCTTCAAACTTACCGGTCTTTACAAGATTCCAGAAGCCTCTCATGTCTCTATTGTCTAGGGCTATCTTAATTGCTTCCCATTTTTCAATCTCCCAGGCTGCTTTGGCTTCGGCTAGGGTTTTTTTTTATAATGTGTCCTGCTAGCTTTAATGCATAGGGTATCCTTGTTCTTTATCCCAAGTAGCAATCCGCGTTTTGCTTCCCTACATGCGTTGTTATACCAGGGATGTTTAAGTTTAGGGTCGGGGTTATTATTGTTTTCAGGGTATAGAAAAACTCCGCCAAATTTGAAAACATGTCTTGATGATTCCTACCTAGCACCAGCTGGTATTCACAGCCTTGACTCTTTTCTGACAGACAAAACGTGATCTCTAAAAAGGGGATAATTTGTTTGTACAGGGTGGCCCTTTTTCCAATAGAGGCTGCAAATGTTCCCCAACGTACTCTTCTCCCTCCTTCTGCTACAATTAAGTTTGGGACAGGTTGTCTTGTCAGGCCCTGGTCGTCTTTGAATTGGGAATAGGCTATCTCTAACACCAATGGATTATGATCACTTTCACATCGAGATTGGACCGAGAAGTCCAAAATTCTATACCAGTTCTCGACGTCTACCAAGATGTAATCAACGGTGGAGGCCTGTCCCAATTTATTAACAATTAACAATTTGTTACTCACATTTGTAAAGTTAGTCTTACGGGGGTACAGCCTCAGGGGGGCTCTGTTTATGTGGAAGCCTGGCATAACAACAAAGCATGTAGACTTTGTCTCAGCCTGGAAGTGAGTTAAAGTTAGTTGTATATGGCCGGTGTTCCATGTTTCTGAAACTTTACAATGGATGAGTCTCCCATAAAGCCATGAGTACTTGCAGCCAGGGAGTAGCTTTCAACGGATCGCGTGGGAGAGAGGATATTGACTTATCATCAAACTGACTTTTTAAGCTCACTAATGCCAGCATGGTCACTGTCCACACCACCAAATCCTTGTTCATAAGATGCAAAGTGTATTATAATCTCTCCTACAGTCCCCAGTTTATTTGCTTCCCTATACCCCAGTCACCCATCACCCACCGGAATATCACCCACTACTCTACAATACAGCATGCCCATATTAATAGCTGCTATCTCAAGACTATCTTCTGTAGATAAAAATGCAGCTGCTGATGACTCGTGAGCACATGCATTTTAAAATAACCATGTTCTGCACTGAGCCAGACTATGCACATCTTGCCAATAATTGTTGAAAACTCACAGCAATACTAGACGGAGCTGAAGGCTGAGCTCAGTGTAGCGAAACTGGCACTGACCAAGATATTATAGATGGCGCAACCTTTGTATTTAGAACTTCAGGAAATCATGAGTCTTGAAAGGACCATTTGTGTTCATAACAATATCAAGAGGAATGAAAAAAACGGATTATAAAACTCAAAAACATTATTTTGAACATATTACTTTCTTGAGCAAATTCCTCTCGTGGTTGTTCATATACCATTATATGAAAAAAGCATTGAATCAGAACAGAACTGTAGATGTAACAGGAGCAAGTACAGTCTGGGGCTGCTTGTTTGCCCGCTCAGACAGCAGATGACCCAGCAACTCAGGCTGGATTTCTCCTATTGGCGCAGCAACAAGGATGATTGGGGCAGATTTACGTTCCCTGGCGCATCCCTGCAAATCAGCAGGGATGCGCCAGGGAAGATACGTGACGCAAGTTTCCCCTTGCGCCACCACAGATGCGCCGCATTTACAATGCGGCGCATCATGGCGCAAGGATAAACAGATGCGTGACGCATCTGTCGGCGGAAGGGTGGCGCAGTACTGGAGTCGTGTCGCAAGTGCGACGTAACTCCAGTACTGCTCAGGGGTGCCCTATACCTAACATGCTGCGTCACTCCTTACGCCTGCTTGAAGCAGGCGTAAGGATTTGACGCAGCAGGGACGTAAAGTGACTCCGTGAAATCTTGTAGATTTCACTGCGTCACTTTTACGGGGCTTCCTGCGCAGGAACGCCCCCCTGCACCGGCACGCCCACATGAAACCTGACGCAGGTTTCATGTGGCGCAGGGCTTACAACGTGACGCATCTCCCTAGATGCGTCACGTTGTAAATCCCCCGCAGCATGGCGCATGATTTGCGCCGCCGCTGCGTCACAAAAGTGACGCAATGGCGGCGCAAAAGTGGCGTAAGGGGCTTGTAAATCTGCCCCACAGTGTTTAGCTGGTCTGAAGTGGCATAGTCGTTGTAAAACGATTGACTGGAATGCACCCCGAGCAATCGCTATTGGCTGGGACTTTTACTGGCATTCCCACATCATATTAATGTTTTTCAATGAATGCACAATTTTCTGACTGTTAATCCAGATATCATTTTGATTTTTGTGTCTCACCGATGGAGAGGTTTAATCAGGGCGAAGATAGAGTAGTCTCCTTCGGTTTAAACCTATGATTTGCCTGCATCTAAATCAGGCGGGCAGACCATTATCATGGCAGGAGTAAGCATTCTGTTGCTTTTACAACAGGGTATGCATACCGCCAATATATAAACAGGGCCCTAGGTCTCTTGTTAGGGATCAGGAAGAAGTGTATCCTCATTGCGATACGAGATTATGCACCGTCTTGTCAGTGAGACAGTTCACCATTCGCCTAACTGGAGGGTGCACCCAGGTTGAAGAGACTATGTGGCGGGGTAGCCTATGAACCCTGGTAAAAGAAATAACTTAGAGAGCTCAAATCACATACTTATCTCAGTCTCCAGTACTCCACCAGGGCTGTGTGTGTGGATTTTCTGTCCCTCAGTGTGACACAACCATCTCTAAACTGTCTGGGAGGGTATAATCTCTCTAAACAGGTGCCCACAATAGGGTTGTCCCATTTGAGACTACTGGACGCACCCCATGCCAGGTAAATAACGCAATAAAGGAAAGATGGCACAAAATCTTCAGTTGTGAGGAGTTACTCATCAGTACCTGGACTGCCTAAACAGCAGGTGGATGCACTGTGTTTATTTAGATTATACAATGAGAATAAGCACATCGGGCACCTTACACTGCAAACACACATACAAAAAACCCAGGCTTGTTGTACAGTTGCTGATCCTACCCTAGTTGGACAGATAATTAAATACGTCCTTGTGCCCCTCATTTCACACAGTGCAAGTGACAAGGTGTTCACCCTGAGGGACTTTCTGGTTGTGGCTTTGACTTTATTGCCTCAGGCAGATGGTCAAATATACGATTTTTGTTCTGCCCAATGTCGAACAATTATCACAATCATCTCCCTATGACATGTCCTCCACCACAACCTGTGGTAAACGGGTAATCTGTCACAAATAATAATGACAAGTAGCTGCTCCTCGCGGGAGTGCTGCGGGGCGGTGTGGCGGGGTGGGGGAGGGGCAGGGTGGGGGGTAGTAAACTCCAGAATTGGGCCGTACAAAGTTGAGTAAAGAAATAAATAAACAAAACGAATTACATTGTGCGCGCTGCAACGCCAAATCGGCGATGCAGCGCGCAATGTAATTTGTTTTATTTATTTATTTCTTTACTCAACTCCGTTCGGCCCAATTCCGGAGTTTACTACCCCCGACCCTGCCCCTCCCCCGCCCCACCGCCCCGCCTCACCGCCCCACCGCCACGCAGCACTCCCTCGAGGAGCCGCTACTGATAATGACAAAATATCATAATATTTATTCAATTCAGTCACAATGGGGGAAAAATGAGGGTCCCCATGCTTGCCATAAATCATCCTTCACTGGGTAAGGCCTTCTTTTCAGAATATCACCAAATTCGTCATATTAACTGGACTCTAAAAGTTTGAAGCAATCTATTGCAGCTTTCCCAGTATAAAAATTTTCCCAGTGTAGTCATGTGCCAATATTGCCTAGGGCACATGAAGCTTCTGGAGACAGGAGTGTTTAACCCCTTCCCTGCGCCGCGAATTCGGCCGCGGCGCGGGTGGAGCTAGGGGGTGGGCGTGGCGCTTCGGGAGCTCATGACGGCTCCACGCCGTCATGAGCCACGGTAGGCGTGTGCTCATGACGGCGTGGAGCCGTCATAGCCCGCCCGCTCATTAATTCTCCCGCACAGGCAGGGAATTAGTGCCGCTCCACGCCGTCATGAGCACACGGCTACCGTAGCTCATGACGGCGTGGAGCCATCATGAGCGTCGAAGAGGTTAAGAACCTGTAAATGACAAAGCTGTGCACTATCTAGGCCTCATTCGTCATCAAAATAAAGAAAGAATCAAAATAATTAATGCACTTGTCCCAACTAAGTAAAACAATGTTCAGACGTGAAGCACAGTCAACTTGAGCGTTATGTCAAAGTGCAACAATCTCGCTTGCATAGCCAATCAGGCAAAGCTGTCATCAAAGTGTCATCTAACACTCTTCATGCAAGATATTTTCATAATGCTCCTTATGGGTACAATGGCCCTACATACTCCACACCGAAATAAGTGAACAGTTAAGAGGACTGGCATTTGAAATCCCTTTACCCATCCAATGTTCATTCATTGCTAAAATAACACTTGATTTCAGGAGAGGGAGGATAAAGAATACTGCTAAACTACTGTTGTTGCACAATTACTGAATCAAGATATAGAACTACCTAACTCTTTGAGAGAGCACATGAACCAATTAAAAATCAGGACAGGTAAAGGTGTTACGCTTTAACAAATATAGAAGTGATTTACATGTTCCTGTGACAAGAAGAAGAAAGATAGCTTTACAGGCCAAAAAATAAAAGCACATCATAAAATGCATTGCACTAAACCTTGATCTTGTTAAAAGAGAAGTATTATTAGTGAGTCATATAGTGAGTAACCTGTAGAAAACTGATCTTGACATTTACTAAATAACAAATGAGACAGCGACATTTTGCAAAACTTAAATAAATATGAAAGACAGCTGTGGCATGGAATAATGCACTATCCAAAGTCCAGAATATTTGCGCAACATACCTTGGGCCTTATTATGAGTTTGGCGGTTCCATGAACTGCTGTATCAGCGGTGGCGGTCTGAGCACAGTGAGCTCAGCTGTCTGATTGCCGTATTACGAGTCGGGCAGCTCAGCTTTGCGAAGACCGCTGCTGGACCGCCAAGACTGCCAACAGACCGCCGACCACTGGGTTGGCGATCGGGGAAAGGCAGCCGCCATAGGACGGTACAGGGGAGCTGCACTGTCGTGCGTATTACAAGTTGCCTGTTCCACAAGCGAACTGCGGTGGTCCAACCACCTGCTTCAAAGTGGCAGTGATGAAGGATTTGGGGTGCGTACTCACCCCTTTCTTTTTCTTCAAGGAAAATTCCAATGTGGGTCTCTTGTTCCAAGTCCACCCTTCACAGCAAGATCTTCACCCGAGGATTACAGCCCTGTGTGTGATCTACAGGTGAGTCCTTTTTGTACCATATACCCATTGTCAGGACTGCCCACAAATGGGCCGAACCCCGGTAAAGGGTATATGATATTGTTCCACATATATATAATGCATATGGGTGCATCCGACACATATACATTCAAAATGCACACACAGGCATATTTGGTAATAGTACTCACCACCACTGCAAGATCCCCGCCTCCACCCCGCGGGTCCAGTGGTCGACTCGTAATACGGCAGTCTTTGAACCGGCAGAGACGTGGGCTGCTGGTGGGGGTGGACGCGATCCCACAGCGGTCGGACCTCCAAACTCGTAATAAGGCCATTTGTCTGGATCACTGACATAATATTGAGACCAAAAATATCGAATTACAGAATCATCGAAAATTTATTATCATTTAAAAAAATATCGAGTCCCTATACTTAATTTAAAGAATCACTAATATCATACACATCAATATCGACCTCAAAAATATCTAATCTAACATATATCAAAAACAAAAATGTCAGAAACAAAAGTATCGTGACTCATAACTACCCACAGACTGTCAAAAATATTGAAATGAACAATATGGACTACATAAATATCGTTAGAACAAGTAAAAAATAGCCGTAAAAATTATGAAAAACACAATATTTAAACCAACAAACAAAAAATATATCCTACAATAATACAAAAATACTACAATGTATAAATAAATTATAATAATTTACTTAACTAAAATGACACATTTAAAGTATATCAACAGAAAACTCCTCTAAATTATATATTAAACATATTTACATCCCACTTACATACAACACACCTTTTGCTTTCAATGGCCGTATCTGAAATGACATGTAACAGGGGTTTATTGCAACTGCGCTTCCATACCTGACCATCACAAATCAACAGAAAACATTGATGAAGTGCACATATCACACCAGCTTCATGGTTCACTCTGTAGGATTCAAATTTAGCATAAACACATGCATGCATGCTACATAGCCTGCAAACAATTGGTTCCAATCGTGTCATAAACGCAGACAGGCCTAAATGCATTAATGGAGTTGTCTGCACTCCATCCTTATTTCCATACTAGAATAGTTGATCACTTGTAGTATACCACTGTAAAATGATGTAACCAAATCGGATGGATACAATTTTGAGATTTACACAATACTCACACAAGGCCAAGAGCTCACCAGATCTACCTATTCCTCATAGCTCATCATGATGTCATGAAGGTCAAGTTAAACACCAATGTACCATCAATTAGTGTTGTGGCAGACATCATGTCACATGCAAATGCTTGTTGTACAGAGATGAGACTTTGGACTCCAAATTACATCATATGTCCACTACCTGAAAAGTCTAATGAAAGTTGTACAGACGTAGTTTAGCTATGTATCACATGTAGTATATAAAGTTGCCGTAAAACATTGAGGTCCAAACATTTGGGAAATAGATACTCAGAATTCACACTGCAAAAGACTTCATATAGCCATATAAACATCCCCAATCCTGCTTGGTACAGGAGATAACACCATTCATAGATTGTATACCTGCAAGCCAATACACCTCCCTGAATATCTATGACATGAAAATGTGGTATCAATAGAGTCCCAATGGGATGGCACATCACAGCAATCTTTGGTATTGCAAACTCAGATTGCATTGTAAGGATGAGTGCAGACACTCACATATGATCTCTACAGTTCTATATTAACCCTGGGCGGTGAACTCCGCTCCACTTGCGGAGTTTTCAGAGTTTTCTGCACTCCGCGTTACGCGGAGATCGCGGAGTTCCGAATAACTCTGCTTCGTGTTACTGAATGGAGTTTTTTTCCTCGCTCGCGATCGTTAACGTGAAGTTGGCGACCGCGAGCGAGGAAAATCAACCTCCCGGAGAGATTTTTCCTCGTTTGCGATCGTCAACATCAAGTTGGTGAGTGAGAGCGTGGAAAATCAACATCCCGGCAAGATTTTTCCTCATTCGCGTTCATCAACATCAAGTTGGCGAGCGCGAGCGTGGAAAATCAACATCCCAGCGAGATTTCTCAACGCGGGGGGGTCAGGTTTCTCATTGCGAGTGGTCGCGTATGCTCATGACCGCTCGCGTTGAGAAACTGCCCGTTCACGTTGAGAAAGCTGCCGCTCGAGTAAAAATCTACTCGGGCGGCAGAAAAGGAACGCTTGCGCTGTGCATGGTGCGCTTCGCATTTATTGCACAGTGTGAACAAGCATCCGGCACTGTGCAATCACCGCGAACGGCATTTTTCTATTATACTCCGCCGCTCGCGGAGCTCTGCGTAGTGCGACGGAGTTTTTTTTTCACTTCGCGGTGTTCCGCGTAGTGCAACTCTGCGAACTCCGCCCAGGGTTATTCTATATCTCACTCCCTTATGCATGTCATCAGTCAGTGAATGAGTGTTTTGAAATTCTATTGCAGGTGAACCATCAACTGGCAAATGCACATTGGCCAACATGTAGGCACTAATGCTGATGGCACCAGTGATGTTTGCACACTCATTTCACTGTATTACCAGTACTTACCAATGGGACGTATTGTACAGTCACTGCATGTACTGTTCACTCTATGTCATATGTAATAGGGCCACCATCACATGAGAGACAGTAGTGAGGGAACATCACTCCTCACACAAGAAAGGCAAGTTGCCTCTGTGGTATAATTGTCACCCAGAACAACTAAGAACATGAGATGACTACTCACTTCACTCAGCCAAGTGTCTGCTCAAAAAAGAAAATTGGATGCAGACAGGACTCTGCTGTGTTCCTGGCCAGAAATACAATAGACACAGCACAGCAACAGTTACCTACTACCAGACCTACACAAACAATAACTCATCTTGTGTGTGACACATGGGCCACCACCAATATTGTTTGGAAAATTCCTGCCTGTAACACACAAAGTTGGCAAAGTAACATGCATGACTCTGGCAAGGACTAACCCCCTTGAAGCTGCTATGGGGCCCTTAACCGCTCATCAAGCTCCGGGTAGGCTACAGCCAGCATGTGGGCCATTAGGAGGGTCAGGGTTCGGCATGTGGCCCTTCCACATTGGGAGGACTTCCCCAGCTGGACCTTCACGATCTTCCGGGTCCAGCGCCTTTGGTCCTCCCACCTCTTCATGCAGTGGACACTAGACTAGTTGAAGACCCCCAGGGTCCGCACCTTCAGGGCGATGGCTCTCCAAATGGCTTGCTCCTGATGGGCATTGTCCTGTATGGATGCAATAGATGTAGAAAGAGAGATTGTAACTGGAGGTTTTAGGATATCTTTAAGGTTGATCCACATTTTGTTGACACCTAACTCAAACATTCATCAAGAGTCAACACAATACATGTGTAAATGTCACATGCTAAGCACTACTAGAGCATGAATACACTCTTTTGTGGTCTTCTGCTAACTCACCTCAACCCTGGTCATGAGCTACACTGACTGAGCCAGCCCACTAACATCATGTAGCCTAGGGCCATCCTATATGTGATGTAAGGTACCATGACACAAAACACACCATTTTAAACTTCTGAAGGGTAAACTGCTTGTGCATGACTGTACAGACACCTTTACTGCCAGGCCCATTGACTTGATGCAGGTGGTCCATAGAGTCGAGTACCATAGTATACAAAACATTCTAAGACTAAGGTCACAATGAGAGGGCTGGCATGTGTGTCACTGAGAACTTCCTCTCTGGGGGATGTGTGTACATGTGGACTACTTATTGGGATATCATACTACGTCAGAATACGTTTGTGTGGTATGTACTGCCATCACAGGACACACCTTTTGCCATATGTGGCACTGTAACAGGGATGGCATTCAACATGCCATCGTATGTGTTGTGTGATTGGATTTAATGTCACAAAGCTGATGAATCACATTTCAAAATCTATTCAGGAGTAAACAGCTATCTATACTGTTCATGTGTCAGAAGTGCAATAGGCCTGTGCATTGAAAAAATAACATGGAAAATTGACAGCAGATATGTGTGAGTAAGGAGACTGTCATAAGTGAAAGACAAACATTGACAATGTGGGTCAATGGAAAGAATTATCAGGTTAGGGGGTTACCTCAATCACCATTCCAAATATGGTCCATTTAACAGATATCAGGGCTACTAGTGGTAAAGAAAAACTCATATTGGGGTCAACTATGGATCTGCAGGTGTTAGATTTGAAAATTCCATTTCTGCTATGCACTCGTATCATGCTATATTAGGTTAGCAGTGTGTGGCTAAATAGATGCCATTTGTATTCCCGTTATGCAACCCACTGAGTTATCCCTGCAACGTGCAAGCTTTAGTTAGTAAGTGTGACTCCATTTTGTATTTCGTAATCCCTATTAGGCTGTGTCTGAACTAGGCCTCACTATTCGTACTGCTTGCCTCAGCAGAATACTGTATTTAATTATTTTTCTTTCCCGTTCAAGGCTGCTTCCCGACTTACTAATGAATAGGCCATTCTGCCCTCGCATGCCTATCCGAGTGTGTAGTCCTGCTCCCACGTTAGGAGACGCTGAGACTCAGCGCGGTAACCTTGAGTTGCCGATACCATGTACCCATCTGGCAGGTAGTAGCCCATCCTTCTGTGCCTTCTTTGTTCATGTTCGGCTCAGGCCGGTAACTTTCCACTGTGGGCGTGGTTGGGGGGTTCTTGGAGGAATGATCATGCATTGCAGGCTGTTGGGGAGGCAGTCCCTCGGCAGACATCTTAGGGTGCAGGTCAGATTGGACTCCTCTGCAGAGTATTACTAATAAATGCTTGTTTGTATTCTCTACTGTCTGACCGACTCTTCATTTCTTGGGAAGTAACCCGGGTGGCCCATAAGGGCCACTTCCTTCACAGGTCTAAATGGAGGTTACTCTGGGCATCAGTTGTCTTGCCACAGTAACTCTGTCCCAGCCTGTGCCATGGACCAGACTGCCCACAACTCATTGTCAGGCCTTGATTTCTGCAGGCTGAGCATACTGATCCCAGTTGAACCTCACATTTCCAGCAATTCAATACATAAAAGTGAATCTTCTGCCCATCTTATAGGTTACTATAAGGTTGTGTGGCACTCTGAAGGGGTATGTGAGGTATAGCTTCCTCCCAGACAACAGTTTTGCTCTGGAGGATGTGGGCTGAGTGAGCTGAGGGACTGTACACATGGCTAACATCATCCTCAAATGCTCCCAACAGTATACAGACACAGATCATGGTGTAAAGCCTATACGTATCTTTGCACATAAACCATGATGTGTTGTGGGAAATAATTATAGGTACAATGAAATGTAGACATGCATATATGTATGCGTGTAGCACAACTAGAATATAGGAATTATCACACATTACAATGCTGATGTTCACTCCACAAAGTACAGTGCCTCATAATCCATTACATGTTTGTCCTATGTTGGGACCACTCTATTTCATGAAAAAACATAATATGATAACATTCTGGGACTCAGAGGCACATTGTAGCCTATGGGAATGGAAAGGAAGAAGCTGAACAGAGAAAAAAACTGTATTTGAGATAGTTACCTGTTCCTCTGGTGAGCCATTGATCTGACCATACAGGGGAAAGACCTCAACAACCAGGGTCCCCAGCTCCTCTGGAGAGAAGGGACGGACCCTCTCACCTGCTTGGCCTGGCATGATTGCTCCCAGAGGTGGCAAACAGCAGCTAAAGGTGAGGAGGTGTTGATATCAGCAGTGTCAGGAGGCAATTGAGTTATTTTTCAGACCGCAGCGTACATTACGCCATGAATGCGGTCTCACCTGCTTGGCCTGGCATGATTGCTCCCAGAGGTGGCAAACAGCAGCTAATGTGGAGGAGGTGTAGATATCAGCAGTGTCAGGAGGCAATTGAGTTATTTTTCAGACCGCAGTGCACATTACGCCATGAATGCGGTCATCAGCGTAGATGCACAAAGCGATTGGACCACGTCCGTCACTGTCACCAACGTTAGCCTATAGCTGCGTCCGCCGTGGTGACAACGGCCCAACACGCGGTCAACTTCCGCCAGCAGCAGTCATCCCAAATGTTCTATATGCAAGGTCAGGCATCGGCCATTTTAGTGGTGGGAAATACAGTAATTGTGACTGTTCTGTGCATCACAACCCCTACAAATGAGCCCTAACATGTTTACATTTGAAAAACTTCACATGTCATGTCCAGTACAAAACAATATCTGTGTAGTGGATAACTGTGCATATAGGCAAAATGTGCGCAGTGCACTGTACGTCGCTGTTGGTGGTATTTGACATGAAATAGAATGTAAACCTTTATACAGTGCAAATTTAACTTTTCTGAATTGATGATTTGCACAGTTCTGTTACAGACATGTGAAGGCCATATTGGGGATTATTGGTGGATGTTTATCACTAGACAATGATGTGCAATATGTGTAATGCTTCATGTAGCAGCTATGATATGTCACATGACTTTTGGCTTGCTCTTCATATATGTTACTCTGGACACTGTGATTCTTCTTTCAAATTTATTTTCACTACTCACAAAGATACCCTGGGAGAGGGAAGAGACGGCAGTCTCCAGTGTACTGCCCATTTCCAGACTTTCAGCCCATGGAAGAAAGACATGTTATTCAGAAATATCGTTTGAATCGCCAGGCAATATTGGATTTATGTCAGCAGTTGGAGCCCGACCTCCTTCCTCACATCACTTATCCTACATCTATCACTCCGATTGTGAAATTCATGTCAGTCAGTATTGCATTTTTTGGCCACAGGTTCCTTCCACTACACTGTGGCTATTTCTGGTGGTATGTCACAGCCAATGTTTAGACGTGTACTCCAAGAGGTGCTTTCAGCAATGATGAGACACATGGACAGCTACATACAGTGCCCCAGACGTGAGGATTTAGCCACTGTGAAGGGGGATTTCTATAGATTTGGTTGCATACCACATGATGTTGGATCCATTGATGGCACCCATTTTGTCTTAGTACCACAGCTAGCCAGGGAACAAGTGCACCGCAACAGGAAGCACTTCCATTCTATTAACGTGCAAGTTGTCTGCTTACTGGATTTGTACATTTCAAATGTCTGTGCCCAGTTCCCAGGATCTGCACATGATTCCTTCATACTGCAGAACAGCACCATACCCCAGCTGATGTCACAACTACTATCGGAGAGGGCCTGGCTTGAAGGTAAAGTTCATCTGTCTTAACTTTGTGTGGGTAATGTCAGGTAGTATGATCTGAAACTGTGTAACTCATTGTTAACTGTCTGTCTTCCATCTAGGAGACTAAGCTTATCCCAACCATCCATGGTTGTTGGCACCGCAGAGGAATCCTACTACGCTAGGGAAAGTCCGCTTCAATGAGGCCCATGGAAGAACACGGTGGCCAATGGAGCGGGCTTTTGGGCTCCTGAAAGCCTGATTCAGATGTCTGGACAAGACTGGGGGAGCCCTCCTCTACTCACCCAGGAAGGTGTGATGCAGCACAACATTACCCTGCAATGGAACATCCCTTATATCACAGAGGATGAAGACCATCAAGAGCCACTGGGTGAGGAACCTGAAATGCCAAATGATGATGATAGCGGTGAAGAGGAAGGAGTTGACTTGCATCAAGATCTCATTGCAAACTTCTCATGAGTGTAAGTATGGTGTGAGATGTCATGACTTTGAATATCATTGCAACTCTTGTTGGGATAATGTGAGGAGGATGTTAATGAAATATACAAGGAATATGAAGCTCTGGCAAAATCTGATGAAAGGTGTTTGTTTTGTTAGTGCAGCTTTCTTTAGCTTTGAATTTTGTCTTGGACTGTGTTCTCTAGAAGTTGTCAATGTGAATTGTGCCATATGTATGGTTTCATAGCTAATCTCTTTGTTTTGGTCTGTTTTACATACCTTCACCATAGCATCTTCATTTGGACATGTCAGAGTTGTGACATTAGCAGGTATATAATGCTGTTCAGACATTTGAAGTGGACATGGATTGTTCCGGGGAATGTCTGTCACAGACTTTGGGTGTACAAAACCTGTACCAAGACAGCTTGCACAGCGATAGGATGGAGGTTAGGATGTTTCCATTGGACTTTTCCCTTGTGGTGTTGTGGTCCTAATGCAATATGTGTGCCATCATGTGCTCCAACACAATGTTGTGTTGGGCCCAAATCATGCTATTCTGCCTTCACATTGGCTAAATCCTCATTGTGTATGACCTGTATGTAGCTGTTGATGCATCTCCTCATTGAAGGCCAAAGGGCTTGTGGCACATCACTGACATTTGTTTGTGACATTCCACCAGGTGCAGCAGCACTGGATTGGAATGAGCCTGTGATCAGAAACTATTGTACTGCCATGTGTTTGTTTATTGTTTCAAATGATGTGGAGTTCCTTTTGTGATGTACGCGATATGGCTCCAATTGATGACATAAACCTATTTTAATGTTGCCTATTCTATATGAAATTGTCTGATGTTTTCCCTCCTTCCATGTTGTGAAGGTCTGCACCTGTAAATCTGATCACTGACACAGATTATTTGAGTCATGTATGATTTGCTATGTTTTTGACATAATGTCAGACTATGGTTGGAAAAATGGAATAAAGATATTCTAAGACCAGACACTTGCTACACATTGTGTACATGCTACATATCCATGCTTACACAGGTAGCTTGATGTGGCATTGTCAAGTTCACATGTGAGTATATATACATAACTAGATGTGAGAGATGCTACACGAGGCAATGAGTTTGTGACTACTGCATTTATTGTAGTGACCAAGGAGAAAATAAACAATGTGCAAAACCAAACAGGGAAACCAAGGGATATTAGTGAATAGGGTAAAACCAAAAAAGGGAAAAAGGGCTGCCTCATCTCAACAGAAAAAGTGTGCTCTCTGTCTTGCTGTGCTGCAGCGGAGAGGCAAAGGATCACGGTCTGCGATGTTGCATGTTTTATAGTGTGATTTGGAGGCATGTTCACTTGGTCAAAGGACATCAGCTGTGTAGTTTTTTAATCCATCCAATGGGCACTGTTGTGGTGCTTTGTTGTGAGCATATGGTGGAGGTCTACCGCTGTTGGGGAACCGCCACTAGCGGACCACCAGTGCAACTGTGTTGTCATAATAGGCTCGGAAGGAAGCCGCGCCTCTGACGATGTCGAAGTATGAATTACCAACATTGCAGACCGCCGCGGGCATGGCGGGAACCACGCCGTCGAAGCGGTCGGTGTTTCAGGCTACATGACTCATACTACAGTGGGCAGGAGACCACCGGCACAGCGGGCGGAAGACTGCTGACGCAGCTGTCTTCTAGGGACCGCAGCAGTCGGACTGCCAAACTCATAATCAGGGCCTTAATGTGGAATACACCACCTACAGCCAATTTGCCTTAACACTGATACAACATCGACTCTTATAACATCGAAATACAAAAATATCAAGTCAAAAATATCGACAAACAATACACAAAAAAGAAATGACGCAAACAACGATCAAAAAATATAATTTCGAAATACCTCGATGACAAAAATATTGACAACAAAAATATCAATAACATTAAAATAAAATGAAACACAGCAAAAACATCGATATAAACAATATCAACAGCACAAACATCGATAAAATACATATAAACTTTATCGAAAATAACACTTATACATAAAAATATACTATTTACATTTATATATTAAAATAACATATACCAAATATTTTAAACAAACAAAATAATTACAAAATTAATAATATTAAATAAAACAAACACACTAAAAATCCAAACACAAATAAATAAATAAACAATACAACATTAAAAATATATCACAACTACAGAAAATAAACAAACATAAATATATATCATATATAAAATAATATATCACATTTATCTACATATACATTTAAATATCAACAATAAACAAAATAAAAACAAACATTAAATAAACAGAATAAATATTAAACAAATTAAAAGGTAACAGCTAAAAAATTCAAAAAAGCTATCTCGACCAATAAATTTAAACTACACCAACACAAACCAATAGAAAACTTTCACTAATTAAATAAACACTGTGAAACAATCAATTAATTAACACAAATTTTACCGTATATCGGACAAACACGGAGGAAGAGCGAACCTTTGCGAGAGAGAACACAGAACGAAAAACAACTACAAAAGCAACTATTCCGAAAATCCCTCAATAAAGGTAAGAACAAAACTTTATAACTAAATAAATAAAATTAGCTTTTTAAAAAAAAAAAATTACTAAAACTATTACGTTTTTCTTTAAATATCACAGATTAAACAACACTAAAAATCCACCTAGAAAATTCAACACAAAGATTTACGTACACAACAACAATAAAATCAACATTATAAAAAATATATCACAAAGTAAGTATATAACTTTACCAACAAATAAAGTAAAATATTTAAAAGTAATACATTTAATAAAAATGCACAACATAACTAACAAATACTTTTCTTTTAACAGCTTCTACAGAAGTCAACAAAACCACAACATCAACGAAAAACACTTCATCAACTTAAAAGAGTAAGTATATTTTTTTCCACGAATAAATTAAAATACAGACTAAATAATCAAAGTAATCAAATTAACTAAAACTATAACGTTGTCTTTTATGTTTCACAGATTAAACTTCACTATAACTCCACCAAAAGACTCAAAGCAAACATTAACTTCGAAAACAAGTACAAAATCAACATTAAGGAAAAATTTAAAACTAAGTAAGTATATAAATTAACCAACAAATAGAGCAAAAAAAAAAGATAAATTACATAAAAAACCAAATATAACTACCAAATACTTTTCTCTTCACAGCTTCTACATACTTCAAAATACAACAACATCAATGAAATAAACTTCATCAACTACAATTAGTAAGTATTATTTTTATTTCCAACTAAATAAAATTGAGATTAAAAAATCTAAATAATAAAATTAAATGTAAAACTTTAATAAAAATAACATTTTGCTTTTCAACCAACAGAAAAAAACAGTGAATAAACCATGACTATCGATAAAATATCCATCAAGAAAATTAAAACAAGACAAATGTAAGTTTTTTTCAAAAATAATAATTATACAAACATATTTACTGTTCAAAATCGTATAATTAATAAATAAATATATATAGATATATTCACAGATAAACAAAAAAATGGCAGAAAGAGCTAAATTTATCACTTCACAAAAGGGAAAACTACTTCTGTACTACATGGGCTACATCTATACACAAGAAAAAGTAACTGGAAACAAAACCCATTGGAAATTCAGTAAATATTACTCCAATTCTTGCTATGGGAGAGCCACTACATTAGAAACAAATGTAGTTAATGTCAAAGAACAAAACCATCCCCCCAATGTGACTGAAATTGAAGTCAGAGATGCTCTAGAAACAATCAGAGAAGCAAGTACCAGCTCCCAACAGACCAGTACCCAAATACTAAAAAATGTGTTAACTAGGGTTCTCGAACATGTCACAGGACAACTACCATCTATCCCCACTCTAAAAAAACGAATCACCAGAAGTAAAAGAGCTACAGCTCAAACACCCCCACCCCCTAAACTTTTGTAGAAATAGAAATAATAATGGAATACACCATCACCCACAAAGATGAAAAATTCCTTCTTCATGACAATAAAAGTCATGAAAAACTAATTATCATCTTTGCAACCAACAACAACTTACAAAAACTTCAAAACTGCGAAACGTGGATGATGGATGGCACATTCAAAGTGTGCCCCAAGCCTTTTTACCTACTATATACCATCCACGGCAAATATGAAGACACTAACATCCCCTTCATATACGCACTACTCCCTAATAAGCAAAACACCACCTACATAGAGCTTCTTACAATACTAAAACAATACACCAACAACTAATTTCCTCAAAAAATAATCATTGACTTTGAACAAGCAATGATTCAGTCAATTTTAAAAATATATGCACACACTGCAATTCAAGGTTGCTATTACCACTTCAACCAAACTATCCGGAGACACCGCCAAAAATCTACTCTAAGGGGGTCATTAGGATGTCGGGCGGTTCGCCACGCGGGGCCGGCGGGGGCGAACCACCCGCCATCCACACCAGAAAGACCCCCCGCCATATTAGGATGGCTGGGGGGTCCGCGGCGGACGGAAAGACCGTCCGCCGCATTTCCGCCGGTCGACTCGTCGACCGGGCGGAAAACACCTTTAATATGGTGGCGTGTCTGCAAGACACCGCCATCCATATTAGGATGTATGCAGAGATCAGCCTTTCCATGGCGGCGTTGCCGCCATGGAAAGGCATGCGGTCTTTGCCATTGGGGGCCCGTTGCGGGTCCCCAGGGTGTTGGGGGGTGGGGGGTGCACATGGGGGGTACCTATGGTACCCCCCTGCATATGCATGCACAAGGTGGCAGGCACCACGCGGTGCCTGTCACCTTGTGCATGCAAATGCACAACGTGCATTTCCAGCATTGTGGCGGGCGGTGCTGTGAGCACCGCCCGCCACAATGCTGGGAATGGGGGATGCTACCACCACGGTGGTGGTGGCATCCTAATTGCAGGTGCGGGACCGCCGCACCCCTGGCGGACGGTCCCGCATTCCGTTGCAGTGGCGGGCTGACTTTGTCCGGCCGCCATCGTAATGGACCCCTAAGGGCCCAATTCCGATCTCGTTCGGAAAGCAAACCGAACGACTCGTGTTTGCAATGCTTTCCATACGACTCGTGTCAGGGGAGTCTAACCGAGCAAGTACGATCCATTTGAATGCATCCGGATACGATTCGGTCGGACTCCCATTGACTTCAATGGGAGCCTGTGTACCGAACGCATACACAGGCTCCCATTGACAAAAGGGGTGGTTGGGGATCATCGTGCACGCTGTGGCGGGCACCCCTTGGTGCCTGCCACACTGTGCATGGTCTGAAAGGGGGGACCCATGGGTACCCCCACAGGCATGATTCGGAGGGCTGCGGGTGAAGGGGGGCCTGCTATGGGCCCCCAAAGACCAATGCCGGCAGCCTTTTCGATCCAGGCAAAACTATTCGTAAAGGCTGTCTGAATCGTTCATCGTACTTGGTCGTTTGGAAAACCTACTCCAAAGAGCTGTATGATTCAGCTCCGGAGGGCTCTATCTCTCCGTATGCCTTCTGGAACCGATTCGGTCAGCGCTAGGGGTTTCCAGGCATCGTACTTGGTTGTTCGGAATTGGGAACGAATCGGTCGGAAACAAGGGCTCCGGATTGGTTTAGGTAAAACCAAATCCGATTCGGAGCCCTTACAACCAAGATTGGAATCGGGCCCGAAGTATAGATTACGCCACCAATAGCAACTTTGCCTACCAAATTAAAAAATTAATAGCCCTGGCCTATGTACAAACAACTGAAGTAGCCAACCATTATAACATAGTTCTTGAAAGCCCTTTCTATCAAGCAAGCAAAACTAAACTAACTCCCTTCCTAGACTACTTTGAAGACACCTGGGTAGGAAGGCTACAAAGGTCAGGGCACCGTAGACAACCAAAATTCCAAATCCCCTGGTGGAACGTCTACGATAGCACTCTAGCTCAAAAAGCTAAAACTAACAACGCAGTGGAAGGATGGCATAATGCCTTCCAAGCCACAATAGGAAGAGGACAACCAACCCTACAAAAAAGAACAAAGCTATCAAGAGCTAAGCCTAGAGCAATCCCTAACTAAAATCGGCCCTAAACTCAGTAAACAAACAAAAACAATGTATGAATACCTACAACACAAAACTCGACTATTTCCAAACAACAAAGGGCTAGAATACCTAGACATGATTGCTATATCTATCCTTTAACACCTTGCCTGTGGCAGGAATTCCAGCCCAGTGCTGGACATTCCAATCGCGGGCGTGGTCGTTACGGAACCCAGCCGTCATGCGCACAGGCCACCCGTGGCTCATGGCGGCTGGGTTCCGTCACAAGCATCGAAGGGGTTAAACAAAAAAACAATGCTAAACATCATAAGCATTTTAAAATAACAAAACATTTAAACAACATAATTCTACTCTTTTTTAAATTAATATTATTAATTGTCATTTACAATTTAAAAACGAACACAAAAATATATGACATAATATAATTATTAAAATAAAATAGAAACAAACAAACCAATGTAATCAAAAACATTTCCCACCCATAATAATAAAAAATAACTTACAGTTATGTTGGAGTAGATGAACCTCGAAAACGAAAAAATCCATAGTAGATTAATCGAAAGACAAATCCATTCGAAAATAAAGCCCAAAAAAAATGAAAAAATACAACTGTAGAAAAAAGGGTCCAATGACGCAATCCTCTCAATAACAAAACCCGCAAAAACCCGAAAATTTATTTTAAAAAAATCACAAAAATTGAACGATTGAAAAAAGGCTCCTAAGACGCAATCCTCTCAATAACGAAACCCTCAAGAACCCGGAAAGTAGCTAGAAAAAGAAACGCTCCAACAAACATGAAAAATAAAAGGAAATGTAAATTAAATTAAATTAAAAAAACAAAATACATTTTCCTTTTAAAAAAAAATAAATGTGTTGTGAGCACCATCCGTTCACAAAACGGAAAACTTGTAAAGAAAAAAAAAAGAACACCCTCCCACAATAACTTTTACAAACCCACACGCATCAATATCAACATTAAATACAAGATAACAGAATTAAACAACACATAACCAACACTACGTCAAACACATAAAACACCAAACTACCAAAACAACACCTAACAACTCCAAAAATGAACAAATAACGTCCTAACAAATCTAATTACACTACTACTACCTCGCCTCTACCCTAAAACTACCTTAAAAGTAAATTAAATTAAACTTACCTTAATCGACGAAACACAGCTCCTAACCACGAGGTTCTGTCTTCCAAAATGACCTAAAAACGAAACAGATAGACAGAAATGTGAGGAAATGAGAAAAAAAATGGCCGCGTAGTAAAAATGAAAAAAAGACTGACTCCCCGTAGACAAAAATGGAGAAATAATAATAAATTCCAAAAAGTTAAATGTATATTTGTATTTATTGTAAAAAAAAATTCAAATGTTCAAAAACATACAACAATTTGTGAAATATATATTAAATATTATATTATCAAAAAACAAAAAATATAATGTTTAAAATATAATAAAATGTATGTTTGTTTCATGTACTGCAAATGTGCAAATGATATGAAAATGTTTAATAAAAAATATATGATAAAAATATATATTTGTTAAAAAATCTTGTAAATTATTTAATATATTAAATAATATTTTATTATAAATAATATTCAATATACTAAATAATAAAATATACAAAATATTAATTTGTAAAATACATATTATATAATTTTAGGAAAAAAATAAAATTATATAAAATGTATTACAAAAATGTTAAAAAAATGTATACAAATGTTTACTTTTTGTCATAAAAAATGATAAACAATAAAATATAATTAAAGTACCACAAATATATTTACTTTACTATTGCATGACTACAGTTCAACAAAATGTACCGTTTTTCAAAACTGTTAAAAAAACTATGGGGGTCATTATGATGGCGGACGTATCGCCTCCGCCCGTAAGGCGGTGGCGATCCGTCCGCCATTTTCGTCTGCCCGCCTAACATTTCCCCCCGCCATATTATGATGGCGGTGGGAACCCAGGAGGACGGAAAGACCGTCCGCCAGTTTTCCGCCGGTAGGCAATCCGCCCGATTGCCTACCAGGTGGAAAAGGCCTGCAATATGGTGGAGGTGCCTTGCAGGCACCGCCATCCATATTACGATGATGGCGGTCTCATGCCTTTCCATGGCGGAGACTCCGCCATGGAAAGGCATGCGGAGAATGCCTTTGGGGGCCCGTTGCGGGCCGCCAGGTGGTTGGGGGGGTGGGTGGCTGCACTTGGGGGGTACCCATGGTACCCCCCGACATTTGCATGCACAAGGTGGCAGACACAGCGCGGTGCCTGTCAAGTTGTGCGTGCAAATGCACAACATGCCCTTTTAACATTGTGGCGGGTGCTGAATACAGCACCGCACGCCACAATGTTAAATATACAGGATGCGACCGCCATGGTGGCGGTCGCATCCTAATAGGCACAGCGGGACCGCTGCACCTCTTGCGGGCGGTCCCTTTTCCGTTGCGATGGCGGGCGGACTTTGTCCGCCCGTCATCATAATGACCTCCTATGTATGTAAAAATATATATCATTAATTTTACAATTATAAATAAAAAATGTATGTTAAAAATAGATTGTACTTTTTAATAAAATCTAATAACATCAAAATTTATGAATCATGTTTTTAATATTGTGAAAATTTGTATAACAAAAACAAATTAAAACAATTTAATTGTGAACAACAAATACATGTGTTTACAAATAAAAATGTTCACAATAAAAACTAACATACGACTCCCTTCTTATTTCAAAGTACAAATAAACTCTAAGAAAAAAATAATAAACAAAAAAATACTATTCCAACTCCAAAACCAACTAACCTCAGAGAAAGTGCTGGATAATAAATCCCCAAAAAGTTATTATTCCAACTCCAAAACCAACTAAACTCAAGGAAAGTGTTGGATAATAAACCTAAACAAAGGGCCCGATTACGATGGTGGACGGAAAAGCACTCCGACCGCCGTGGTTGCGGAAAAAAAACATCTGCATGTACCGCGGCAAAACCGGCGGTCACATTACGATGCAATGATTGAAAAATCCAACCGCGGCGGTCGGATTCCAGAAAACTCTGCACGCAACGTCCGGAAAACCAGAAAATCCGACCACGGCGGACAGTATTGCTGCGTAAAGAACGAAAAACGCCGATCCACCAGCGGAATGACCGCAAGTGAAATTATGATAAAATGGCGGAGCAAGCGGAACGATCAGTTGTTTCCGACCACCGCAGTCGCGCGAAAAGATGAATGGCAGAGCTGGTGGAACGATCATTGCGTTCAGACAGCTGCGGTCGCGCTTAAAGAGGAATGGTGGTCGAATGCAACCACACAACAAGGTTAACAAGTGTGGCTGATTGTTTTCCGCTGCCTTCAAAAACATTTGACACCCCCCAATGACACATCCCCATGGCAAAAAAAAACAACAAATCCCAGGTCAACCCAGAAAACACACCTGAAATGAATACTCCATTTGGACACACCCAAATAGCTGAGTATAAAACCAACCCCTTCCCTTGTCAGCATCCTTTGCACAACTCCAGAAGTGAAGGGCCAACGACTACAGAAAGGAGAGGCAAATCATCACACATCACACCATCACAACCACCCACACCAACAATACCAACACACACCTCACACATCTCCACCACCACCTTGCTACTTGCACTTGTCACCCATTTGCACATCACACACCATGGCACAGAAAAAAATGCCAAAATTCACAGACAATGAGTAGAACCACATTTGTTTGGAAGCATGGTCCAACAGACACCAGTAGTCAGAAAAAATCAAATGTGGGAAAGGATAGTCAACAAAGTCAATGCAGTAGGGACCACCCTGCACACACTGTGTGACATCAAGAGGAGGTGGCATGACCTCAAGACCAGGATGAAAGAGCGTGCCAACAAGAACCATGAGCTGGCTCAGAGGACTGGCGGTGGCCCTCCCATTCCACCACTAACATTCACCGAATGGGAGGAGAAGGTGCTTGCCATACTGCATCCAGAGAGTCTCACAGAAATACCCGGGGGAGTGGAGGCTGGTAAGTACCAACAAATGTATCCCATTACACTGCCATGTACTGTCTTGCACAACTAGAAAGCTACACTTCCTAGACCTAAATGCACTTATGTACGACACGCTCTTCCCAATACATTTCTCACATATCTACCATTTCCGTCCTCTGAATCACCTCAAAGGTAGTTAGCAATATTTCTATGGGGGTATGTGTACAGGTAGCCAGCACTGCAACTCCCACCAGGCACCCTTGTCCCACAGCTGAGCAGGATGGAACACTCCCCATACCCAGAACCGTGTGGCAGCCATTTTATTGCTCTCCTCAAACTTACAGGTAGGTAGCCATCTTAACAGGGAGGGGGGTTTGTGGATAGGCAGCCAGCACTACAACTCCCACCAGGCACCCTTGTCCCACAGCTGAGCAGGATGGAACACTCCCCCCACCCAAGAGCCATGTGTTACCTATTTCCTTTCTCTGTTCCACTTCACAGGGAGGTAGCCTTCTCTACAGGCAGGGGGGTTTGTGGATAGGCAGCCAGCACTACAACTCCCACAAGGCACCCTTGTCCCACAGCTGAGCAGGATGGAACACTCCCCCAACCAGAACCATGTGGTAGACATTTCATTGCTCTCCTCAAACTTACAGGTAGGTAGCCATCTTAACAGGGAGGGGGGTTTGTGGATAGGCAGCCAGCACCACAACTCCCACAAGGTACCCTTGTCCCACAGCTGAGCAGGATGGAACACTCCCCACACCCAGAACCATGTGGCAGGCATTTCATTGCTCTCCTCAAACTTACAGGTAGGTAGCCATCTTAACGGGGAGGGGGGTTTGTGGATAGGCAGCCAGCACTACAACTCCCACAAGGCACCCTTGTCCCACAGCTGAGCAGGATGGAACACTTCCCCACCCCAGAACCATGTGGCAGCCATTTTATTGCTCTGCTTCACCTTACAGGTAGGTAGCCTTCTTATGCTCACTTGCATCACCCCTGAGCAGGATGGAACACTCCCCCCATCCAAGAGCCATGTGTAACCTATTCCCTTCCTCTGCTCCACTTCACAGGGAGGTAGCCTTCTCTACAGGCAGGGGGGTTTGTGGATAGGCAGCCAGCACTACAACTCCCACCAGGCACCCTTGTCCCACAGCTGAGCAGGATGGAACACTCCCCTCACCGAAGAGCCATGTGTAACCTATTCCCTTCCTCTGCTCCACTTCACATGGAGGTAGCCTTCTCTACAGGGAGGGGGGTTTGTGGATAGGCAGCCAGCACTACAACTCCCACCAGCCACCCTTGTCCCACAGCTGAGCAGGATGGAACACTCCCCCACCCAGAACCATGTGGCAGCCATTTCATTGCTCTCCTCAAACTTACAGGTAGGTAGCCTTCTCATGCTCTCTTGTCTTACCCCTGAGCAGGATGGAACACTCCCGCCACCCAAAACCATGTGGCAGCCATTTCATTGTTCTCCTCAAACTTACAGGTAGGTAGCCTTCTCATGCTCTCTTGTCTCACCCCTGAGCAGGATGGAACACTCCCCCCACCCAGAACCATGTGGCAGCCATTTCATTGCTCTCTTCAAACTTACAGGTAGGTAGCCTTCACATGCTCTCTTGTCTCACCCCTGAGCAGGATGGAACACTCCCCCCACCCAGAAAAATGTGGCAGCCATTTCATTGCTCTCCTCAAACTTACAGGTAGGTAGCCTTCACATTCTCTCTTGTCTCACCCCTGAGCAGGATGGAACACTCCCCCCACCCAGAACAATGTGGCAGCCATTTCATTGCTCTCCTCAAACTTACAGGTAGGTAGCCTTCTTATGCTCTCTTGTCTCACCCCTGAGCAGGATGGAACAATCCCCCCACCCAGAACCTTGTGGCAGCCATTTCCCTCCACTGTGTTACCAAACAGGTAGGTAGTCAGTGCATGCACCCGGTCATCCTTCTCAAAATGCATGGAGCCATATGACCACAACATCCCTCATATGTCAGCCAACTCTGTATGGATCCAAATGTTACATCCAGTGTGCAGACAGCTAAGCACATGTAACTGTCACAGAAATTACACTTTGACTCACCAAGTCAAATGTGAAGCAAATTCAGGGCCCAATCATGCACAGCACAGAATGCAATGTGTAAGTGCCATGGTGTCAGAGCATGAAGGCCCATATGAACACAAAACATGCACGGTCAATCTGTCAAACAAACAACAGTACATGATATGAAAGAAAATTTAAAATATTCAAATGTCTAGTTTTTGCATAGCTGAAACAGATTCTATGAAGAGTAAACAAAACCACGCATTAACAAAAGTTGATGTGCACCAAGTTGGTAGATGATGACATGTCCTTGTAAACACACTATCTGTATGTGTCCCATGATTGCAATTTACATGTCACACCTATGACAAGTAATGTATGTACTTCAACATCATGTCAGGATGCTGATAATCTTTTACCAATAACAAGTGATTGCAATGTAAACTGTTTGGCGTATCAAATGTAACATCCAAAAGTCTGACACCAAGCCTGTGGAGTGCACTTAACTGACAATATAACCTATGTTCAACAGGAGATCCACAAGCAACTGCTGCTGAAAACACCAACCAGCAGGGCCAGTCTCTCCCCGGAACGTGAACTCTCTGATGTTGATTGTCTACGTTTCTCGGATGAGGAGCAACAACCTGGCCCCTCAGGACTGACAGGTCACACTCCGTCTCAGGGCCTCATTGTCCCCACCACCACCACAGCGACAACCACTGCACTGACCCCTGCTACAACGACCTGTGCGGCAGCCACCTCCACTATCACCACTGCTGCCTGCAACACTGTCCCTGCCGCAGTGGTTAGCAACACCACCACACAATCTGAGGATGCCAGAGAGAGTGTGCGGGTGCGTCGATTCCCAATGCCACAGGTCCGTGTCAGCAGGGCAGGTGGGAGGGCAACTGGGGGACAATCACAGGAGGACACTGAGACAGAAGCCCTGGCCACCATTGCAAGAGTCCTTGGTGCATACCAACAGAACCAGGGACAAATGGGCCAGGTTGTTGAAGAAGTGCGTGAGCTCCGCCTGCTGCCGAGGTCCATGGACACACGTATGGGCCAACTTGTGGATCTCATGGGACAGCTTGTGGGTGTTCTGAGGGACAGATATGCTGCTCAAATTACGGGTCAACCCCCCTCCAGTGGCCAGCCTGCTGATACTCCCACCACCTCAGCTGCGGCCACAGAGAGGGGTGAGCTGTAAGACAATGACTCCCCAGACACAGCTGAGCCTGCAGCAGAGCCCCCCCCCTGCCAAACGCAAGAGGGGGCGTCCAAGAAACACCACGGGAGGATCATGTGGCAAAGCACCAACCAAAGCCAAGTCGCTGAGCCAGCCATGATGGCACTTGTGTTGCCCTGGACATTGACTTTGTTGATTATCCTATCCCACATTGCCATGTTGATGGCAGGAGTTTGTTGGACTGTGTGATTACATCAATGTGGTGACTACACTATTTGTCTCATTTATCATCAATGACAACTCATACACTCACTTTGCACAAATTTCCTAACAACCACTTTAAATTTTAACAAAACCGAATTGAAAATAAACACTCTTTACACACCTATGCTTTTGTGTCAGTTCCATGTTTATCACAGTATGTACAATGTCAACTCAGATACCAATGTACCACAAGCTCTGATTGTGACGAGGCATTGATGGGGTGAAGGAACCTAGAAAGACACAAGAGAATGACATTTAGTTGTCAGGTGATGCCATTACAGCAACAACACACCACTAGTTAACACCATACAAAAGCCATCACACATAACAATGACCAACACCATCAACATAGACATGAGGTATGTGGAAAACAATACACTGTGCCACACACATCAGCCATTAGCAGTGAGCCAACAACAGCCAGCAGCCAAAAACCTCACCTATGCCTTGCCACTACCATCAAAGCCAACAGACAATATCACTGTTGTACAATGTTACTTACACTCAAGGGAAGTAGTTGTCGATGAGCTGTTGACGCAGGTCAACACCTTCCTCCTCTCCACTATCATCATCACTGGGCATGTGTGGATTTGCAGCAGGGGGCATCTGCTGCTCATCATCGTCCAGGAGCAGGGGGATCTCTTTGCGCAAGGCCAGGTTATGGAGCATGCAGCATGCAACTATGATCTGACACACCTTTTGGGGAGAGTAGAGTAGTGCACCACCGCTCTTGTCCAGACTCCGAAATCTAGACTTCAGAAGCCCAAAAGCACGCTCCACTACACGACGTGTCCTCCCATGTGCATCATTGTAGCAGACTTCCCCCGGGGTCCTTGGATTCCTCGTTGGGCTCAGCAACCAAGGCCGGTTGGGATACGCAGAGTCACCTAGGTGTGAGATACACAGATCAATTTTGTAATATAAACAGTTGACCAGAACAGCATGTCACACATACAGCACACTATTAGACTCAGCGTACTCACCAACAAGCCACGCACGCTTCGGGTGCAGATTTTCCATCAATTGTGGGATGATGCTGTTACGCAGTATGTAGGAGTCATGTGCAGATCCTGGATATTTGACACATACATGGGAGATAATCATATCCGCTTGGCATACCACTTGCACATTAATGGAATGGTAATGCTTCCTGTTATGGTAAATGTGCTCACGTGCCTGTCGTGGAACTAGGCCAACGTGGGTGCAGTCAATGGCTCCAACAACATTCGGTATGTGTCCAAGGTCATAAAAATCACCCTTCACATCTGCCAATTCATGTCTCCTTGGAAACTGGATGTAGCGGTCCTTGTAGTTCAACATTGCGGACAGGACATCACGCAGCACCATGCTGAACATAGCTTGAGACATCCCACCGGCGATGGCCACCGTGTACTGAAACGAACCAGTGGCAAAGAAATGCAGGGCGGCTATCACCTTAACTGTTGGCGTCAAAGCTGTGTGATAGGTTCTGTGAGGCCTCAGATGGGGCTCCAACTGAGCACATGGCTCTTGAAGGGTAAGGCGATTCAGACAGAATTTCCTTATGATGTCTTCATCCTCCATGTTCGCCAGCACTGGGAAAGGACGATGCACATTTGGTCGTCTCCTACATATAATGAAAGAGGACACATGTAAATTCAATTCACAGATGAGATGTGGCAAACATCTTACATAATGACTAACACAGCACCAACATTGACAGGACTGTAACAACAGCTTAATGCACCAGTCACATGCACAGACGCCTTGATCTCATGTAGTCATTCATGTGGTCAGGATGTACATACTGACTACTTCCAAATCAGATTCAGACTATGTGAATGGTAAATGGTACACACCTACATCTTGTGTCACCAGCCTTGGGTGTACCTGACACAGCACATGTGGCAAACAGCAACACTGCTGACTTCTACAAAGCTGCTGTACCTGCAACACCTTCTTGCTTTAGTCTCACTATGCACAACATTTTTACACAATGAGCACAGTGTGTGCAAGCTGGTCAACCATCAAGATAAATACACCTCTGTACACAGTGTTATAGGCACATTATGTGGTCAGTCCTTCATTACTGTGGGTTGAGTAGCCATTTTACACATTGACATGTACACAAGTATGAGGCTCCATTACATATCAAATCTGTGTACATGCACACAAATATCATATTTGACATGTGAGGAAGTACATGCCAATGCATGTACTCATGTGTACTGACATGACATGTGTGGGCATCATTGACTTAAATGTCACACTCTCATTTCACTTTCCAACCCGGTGCAACAATATAGTGTGAATGTATAGTGATCAGTGATGAAAATTTCCAAGTGGCAATACAATAGCACAATGTGTCCACCACTGCGGTCACGGCCATTGGATACAATTGAAAGATGCAGGATTGCGGAAGAGACCACCTGGCCCCCGGGGTGTGACACCGCCTACGACAATGCCATGGCAGCCAATGGGAACCGCCATCGCGGTAGCGCAATACAGTTTTGAAACTCACGGTAGGCGTGCACCGCCACTGCGTGCACGGTCATTGGATACAATTGTAAGATGCAAACCAGGCAGGCAAATTGCATCAGCAGAGAACCACTGAAACACCCCTAGGGGCCTATAAATGTCTGTGAGAGAGCCACACATGTCACTTGCATTCAGACACTGCTGCCTGCCATTCATCACCACCAACTGCTGCTTTACCTGTACTCTGGACCCAGTGATGGCTCGAACAGAGAACATCAGGGCCCGTCCATTGAATCTGAACACACATTCCCTGTGCTATGTGATGTCATAGTCCATTAAGTGTTCATATGCTCATGTGACATTTCAAATGTAGATTGGCCAGAGGGTACTAAATAATGTGTGTACAGCTTTCAAATTGACACTATGGAGATGTGTCCATTCTGCACAGGAGTACAATGCCTGAGTCTATCACTCTTGGTGGTAATTCACCTATGACACATCAGCTAAATGTGAGGTGGACATGTCATCCTACTATTGATTCCATGATGTGTTGAGTCTCGCATGTGTATGCACTGTTTTTCCATTCACATTGTACATGCATGTGATTTATGTGATGGACCACGTTTATCTTCAGTGTAAGGCCCTCTGGCCTGCACAGTAAATGCCCAATGTTACAAGGACCCATCACTAAAAGGACTGAGTAAAAGATATGTGTTGTCCAACACCCTATTTTTCAATGAGCTATCATAGGCCTGAGGATTTCACAAGACAGGACTCCACCTTGTGAGAAGAATGTGAGAATGTAAGGTCAGGGACCTAAATGTGACCACCATGACACATTTAGCTATGCAATGGTCAAGGACATTAAGGGGTATGTAGTGTAGGACACAGTGAGTCTGACCACTACACATCATTTCCAGTGTATTGTATGTCATGCTCACTCACATAGTGCATCACAGCTGAGTCCCATAATTACATTGGTTTCTGTGCTGGCACTCTGCATGTGTAAGAGATGGGCATGTAGTGTGTCCATCATCATAGATGTATACATAGCTATGATATGGGTTGATCCAAGTGTACTATGTGACATGCTGTATGGGCTCTGCTCTCCTTTGATGTATTAGTGTGCTATGTATTTTCATGCTCCTGTACTGACACACAGTGGTACACAACACAGTGTCACAGAAACTTCCTCTTCTTGTCTCCCATGCCTGCAGCTTAAAGTCCATCAGCATAAGGCCATATGGAGGGCTATTGCCCGGAAGGTGCGGTCTCTGGGTGTCTCAAACCGACGTCATACACACTGCCACAAGAGGTGGGATGACATCTGCCGCCTGAGCAAAAACGTCACTGAGATGACGCTGGGGGGGGGGCTCCCTCGAAGTGGCAGGTTGGTGCGCAGGACCATGACACCACTAATGGCTCGCATCTTGGCAGTGACACAGCCAGAGCTGGATGGACGCTTGAGGGCCCATCAGCAGCAAGTTGGGGGTGAGTATTGTGCAAAGTGTGACTTTGCGTATGAGTGACTGCATGAATCCCAGCCCTGAGCAAGTGCGGACCTCTGTGATGTCTCTAGTGTGATGCAATGGCTTCTAAGTGACCTCAGTGTTGAGTGCAGCAGTTCTGCATTCGTACCACATTTTATTTCTCATGTGTTAAAACCCATGAACCTTGACATATAAAATCATCTTGACATGTTTTCATCTCACATTGTATGAATGTTGTCTGAACTGAGACCTTCCTACACAGGATAATTCATTGTGTGAAGTGTGTAGCTCAGTACACTTGTCAGGCCTGTGTATGCTGTGTGGCTAGCACAATAGTGTGCTCATGTGATGATGTGTTAGTGGCTAGAGAAAGGCACAGATGTGGACTCAGTGAGCAGTGAGTTGGTAAAGGTCACACCTGTCCCATGGGTCCTTTTTTCACAATGATAGAGAAGACAGCACCATTGCAAAATATATTAGCATAATATCAGCAGCATGGCATAACATGCTGTATTTCCTGCCATAGTGACAGTAAGTGCACACAGGTGCTGATGGGGCAGATGGTGATGATTGCAGTGATGCATTGGCTGATTTGCATTTGCCATTTGTGCACATGGCAACTTGATTGGGATGGTAAGACTGATTTAAATGCAATGTAGCTGAACCTGGCTATTGCGAAATTGTTTTGGCACTATGGCTTAACATGGTTGGATGTGATCAGTGGGTATGGCAAATTGTGATGTGACTGAGATGTTGTACAGTAATTTGAAAGATGATAATGAACAAAGGTTACTCAGAGTGTCAGTCCTCAGTATGTGTGCATTGTGGAGGGTGTCCATGTGCATCAGTGCATGGTGAAGTTGTGGCTAAAGCTTTTAATCAGTGAGTGACTTTTTGACACATTGATGTGTCCTCAATGTCATCAGTCAGCACAACATAGGGATGTCATATGCCAGACCCTAGGTATTCTCACACATTAGCTGTCCTAATGGAGTCCACCAACTTCCTCATCAACAGAAGACACTATCCTGCCTTGGATCTATGAGGGCCTGTCAGGCACTTGTGGAGATGTTGGTCTGTGACATGTCACAACCTATGACGGCCTTGCATCATTTTCCCATTCTCATGCTATTGTGCATTGTGTTTGTGACTACATTGTTACATGGGGCTCATTATCACTTCATTATAAAATAAGATGTGGCATTGTGACATATGCTGCAGTGTGAGTGTCAGAGACATCAACTGGCAGTGAAAAGCAGTGAGCATCATGTTAGTGTGCATTTAGAGATATGTGCTGTGCACATCAAATGAATTGTAACATCTACACAGCTGACACCAATGGACAACTGTAGTTGTGCTTCAAAGCCCAACACAGTGGATTTCAGGAGGTGATCACCTTGCAAAAGGACATATTTGACTTTGTATCTGTGGTGTTCCATGAAATATACTCCATATGTGACAGAGACATGTTTTGATGTATAGCTATCTTACCTACAGGCACGTAGGTGTGCCTACAGACAATTGTATGTGTGGTTACAGGGAGGCACAGGCCCAGCTATTTGGCTGTGTCTACGCAACATGGAGCATGACTATCAACTATGCATGTTTCCATGCAACAGCTGATGATTGCATAAATGTGGCATATGCTGAAAGTACATGGAGTAGTTCAACATGGGAGTTTCATTTGCAGGATTGGAGTTTTGATTGCATATGATGTTTGTGAGTATGGCACTATACTGAACCTATGTCTCTGTCTCTTGCACCATCTACCGAGGGCAGAGAAGGACGGGGGCCCGACAGCGTTGGGGAAGCTACTGGGACGACTGGGACACAGGAGTTCAGTGACACTGAGGGGACCAGTGCCTCGGAGGGGGACAGGAGTGCCCTGGAGGATTCCCGGCCGGACAAACCAACCTCCACATCTTCCCAGTCCAGTGGTGACTCCTCGATGTTGGAGGGCACAGTAAGTTCCAGATCTGCATCTTCTTCCGCCACACCTCGTCCAGTGCCCACCCTCCCGGATGCTCCCCCAAGTGCTGTCCGTGCCGCAGCCCTAAGAAGGGTGGAGTCTCCTTTCCCCCAGGCACCGCTGCCCCTGCCCCTGTCTCCCCTGCTGCCTCAGTGTGGAGGCCGTAGAAATTTTGCGCCAGCTGTGTGTGGGTCAGACTGCTCTCCTGAATGCCCAACAGGATCATGGCAACAAGTTGTCACAGGTTGTTGTGTTCATGGAGGGCATTCATTCGGACGTGGGTGGCCTAGACCGAACTGTCCAGTCTTTGTCCTCCACAGTGACGGCAGCCATTCAGCAGTTCCAAACTCCCAGTCCAGCTCCTGTCCCTTTGGCAACCACCCTGCCAGTGGCCCCACCTGACCAGAGTACACACACGCCAGAGCCCTCAGGCACCCAATCATCCACACGCAGCACACAACCTCAGCACTCTAAGCGTACCAGACACCATACACCATCACCACAACCCAAAACGAGCACAGATGACCACAAGAAAAAAAGCCCATCACAGGACACTCAGGGACATATGGCAAAAAGCATTCATCCACATTAGATTCCTCCAAAACATCACCATCCAAGGACACTCCCATCCCCACACCTGATCCCAAGGACACACAAACACGTGCCCTGTCTGCATTGAACCTGGTGCCTGCCACGACTAAGCCCAAACACATTCCAAAGGCAGTTCCACCCAAAACGTCGACTCCCACCCACACCCCTGTGAAGCATGGACAAGAGAGCAAAGTGGGGAGCGTACATCAACAACAGGGGATGCAGGGGAAAAGGCAAGGCCACCCCCAGCGTACCACCAGGTTCAGCAAATCCCCACGTGGAGAGCCACCTGCACCTGCTACACCTTTGGGGAAGAGTAAGGCTGTTGTGCCCACCTCACTTCTCACTCTGGCCAAGACACTTGTGGGATATCGGATCCCCAAACAGTTGAGACCCAGTCCTCAACATTCACCCTCAGCCACTGAGCCTCCACACAGCATGTCTCCACCTCCCTGTGCCACCACTCCACCCGGTCCAAGCAGCCCTCAGGCTCCCACATCCATGGATCCCTCTACCTCAGCCAGTTCTCTCCCTCCCAGGTCCAGTCCTCCAACTGGCCCCAACAATCAGCCCCCCTCCCAGTTCAACTTCAAGCCAAAGTTGAAGCCAAGTCCCCCTCCCCATACCATTTCTCACACAGCAGTGCCTGGACTGCCCATTCGAAGCCCCTGACCTGTGGTGATTCCCATGGCAGTGGACTGTGTTACCTATTTGATGTGCAAGTTTTCATGCACACATGTGCGGACTTGAAATTTGGACTGGCCGATGGCCTTGATGTTTTCCACTTTTGATGCCTATACAGAGTTTATGTAATAAAGACTGTTACTCATGTTGTGAGCTTTGTCGCTGCCCTTGCTAATGATGCAGTGCAATGTATGTGTATATGATCATGTGACACATGCTCTGTATGCCACATTCACATTGGCATATACTTGATTTTCTTCTTCAGAGGTTGCCAGAGGTTACAGGCACTTTTGAGCTTCTTGACTCAGAGGCTTGAGGGGGCACTGATGGTTGTCGGTGATGATGTACTCTTATCCTAATCATTCTATTGTCAGGTCTCCAATTTTGTACACATGTCATATTTGGATGCTGTACCACAACAGAAGAGAATTCTATCCACAGGATAACTTGCGTGGTGGACAGGGTCCGTCATATCTGTGGGATCTATCTTGATGTGTGAACAGCAGTGTAGATGTGTAGTCATCTTGTGTAGGCCTGGCTTCATAGTCACATGTGTACATTTGAATGTGTGCACTTGAGTAGTCATACAGTGTGATTGGCCTGTCATTGGCAGAAGTGTTGATGTGTATGTGCCCCTGAACACGACACCTACATACATGTATGATCCAGGTAATGAGTGCCTGTTTGTTTACATTATCAGACACGTGCTTTAGATAGTGGGCACATGTAGGAGTTGTTGGTTGAGCACTGTGCAGTGTGTCGGTATGACCTTGCAGTCCTGGGGTACACCTACTTGTTGTCGCTGTCAGTTGTGAGTATGCAGAGTGGTTCACAGCAATGTCTGTGTTGTGGTTTGTTGATCAGCCATAGCTCTTGCTTAAGTTTGTGCTCACTGTGCTGACCTGCTCAGGCAAACTGACATTATAAGTGACGTTTCTCATACATTGCTGTCACTTTACACATTTGTTGGACAAGTATGTGGTATTGAAAGTCAGACCATCCCCAATGGGGGCTTTTGATGGCTACACATTGTGAGTTACTCCTCTATGTGTTTTTGCTCCGTACACTCCTCACCTGTCCAATACTGATGTACACACCACTTCAGTCTAATGTCTTCCACCCCATGCCTTGCCAGCGTGTGTCCCTCCCCACCACTTCATAGTGTGACACTATACTGTGGGAGGATGATCTGTGTCCAGGACCAATGTTCTACTCAGGACTGTTTCACAATTTGTTATGTGCTATTTTCTTCTACTTGATTGCAGTCATGGTTGCTCATGCACAGTGCAGATGTTTTACCAGCAAAGTCCTCTAGTCATGTTCCATGCATCTGTGTTTTCCAGAGTTGTGCAGCAGTAGGTGATAGCTAAAGTGTATGTGTGTTTGCTGAGGTACTGCTACCCATCCTGAGAGTGATGTGATCTGTGCCCTGTGATGATTTGTGGTTTTGAAGTTCATGGTGGAGCACTCAGATATGTGTGATACTGTTTTTGTTGGTGTTCACACACTGCTTACTGTGCATGCACTGCTGTCAGTGTATGTTGCCTTGTCCTTGCCTGGTGTGGTCCCCCTGATGTCCAGCTGAGTTTGCTATGTGATGATTTTGTATGTGCATATGTTGTGTATTTGTTATTGATGGATGCAGTCTTTGGCCTGTGTTGGCTCTTTCCACTGACAGGTCCATGTGTGTGTAATGTTATATTTGCATGACATTGTGTGTGAGGAGTTTGTGTATTGGAATACATTCAGATGTGTGTTGAATTTGCTGTGTGCATTTTTTGTGTGAATGTCACATGCAGCAATGTGGAGTCTTGTTCATTAGCTTGTTTTGAGTACACAATTGTGCTATGGCCTCCTATAGTTGAGCAGTCACTTGTCAGGAGTGTGCATGTGCATGCTTGTGCCTCACATTGACACCATGCTCACTTGGTAACTGGTGGAGTGTATAGGTCTGTGTTAGCAGCTTTGTCCTATTGCACACAGTTAGTGTTCATGATTGGCATTTGATCATGTATTTTTTGATTGGGTTGGGTGATGGTGTCTGTGCAGTTGGCCAGAGTAAAAATGTTATCTATTCCTGTGCTGTCAAGGGTCACATTGCCTATCCACTGTTTGCCTACACATGGCTGAGCTTGTTGGACTTCTTTGGATATTGTTTGTGAGACATGTGTTTGGCAATTGGTTTTTGAACAGCATTGGTTCAGACATGCCTGAGTGGGATTCTGACATTTGTAGATACACACCAGGGTGTGGCATTGGTTATCAGGAAACTCACAGGACCTTATTTACACCTTTATCTGTGTTTCTCACAGGTGTGGAGTAGTGAAGGTGTGAGATGGGTAGATGAGAGGTATGCTTGAAGGTCATACTTGGGTTTGACAGTCAGGGAGTGTGACAATGAGCCATGAGTGTTGTGCTGGTGGCATACACATGTCAAGGGAGTTGACACAGATGTGGGGCTGGTCACTGTATGGCTTATGACAGTTCCTATCATTCCTGGCCCAATGCATAGCTTGCATTGCTGTATCACAGGGATATTGCACAGATGTTACTTTAGTTCAATTGTAGTGTGATATGTTACACCTCTTGCATGTCATGTACAAATGCTATCTGAGATATCTCCATGTTTTTCATGCACTGTGCACTCCACTTTAGGCTAGTTTAGTTATTGTCATACATTGCTGCTGACATGGTATGTGGTGAACAACCTTCACCACGAAACCGTCACCCCGCATGTTGTTACAACGCGGTCGTTACCACGACCGCGTTGTAACAACGCATACCATTACCCCGCAAGTCGTAACAATGACTTGCGGAGGTGGTAAGAAGGTGTTGGATTTAAAATCCAACACCTTCCCTACTGTCCGCACAGACTGGAGTTGGAATAGTAAATTATACTATTCCAACATCCAGCGCCCCCCTCCGCAAGTCGTTGTCACGACTTGCGGGCTAATGGTATGCGTTGTTACAACGCCGTCGTTATAACGACCACGTTGTAACAACATGCGGGGTGACAGGCTGCGGAATTGGGAGGCATATTCATGGTATGTGTATAAGGCTAAGTTTCAGTGTGTGAGCTGTCTGAAGGACTTGACATGCAGTGTGAACAGTTCCATGGTTGTTAATCTGCACAGCGACTCTTCATTTCTTAAATTACTCACTTTGATTCACATGAGTGAAAGGCAGGTGTGAGTAGGAGGAGGGTTGTCCTGAGTCTCAGGTCAGAGTTTCCTGCTGTCAAGATGGAGTCTTCCTGACACTTTGGCATTCATTCACTACTTTGTAGTTGGTGTTCCCTTTGTTGAGGTGGAGTGATGGTGTGTAGGTGTTCTGTGTGTTGGCAGTGTAGTCAGTGTTGTTGATGTACTGGACATACTCACATGGAGTCATTTATTGCAGCAGTACACTTGTGAGTCAAATGCACAGTGGTGCTTACTTTGAGTTTGCTGTTTGAGTCAGTAATTTCTCACTGTGTTGCATGATATGGGCTGTCATTGTGTGATATGGTCTGCCATTGTATGTGATGGGCCTATCAATGTCTGCTTGGGGGCTGTGGTGATCTGTGATTGTGTGGCAGTGGTGTCTAATATGATGTGTCATCTACCTGGGCTCACTGACTCATTCCAACACCTTGTTGGCCTACTGTGAAATACACATACTCACCCTACTTGGTCTGCCCTCCTCTGTTCCAGATTGTATGTGGACTGACCCTTATTTGTGTGCAATGATGACTATAGTCATTTTGGAGGGACTCTTGCCTCACCCTACACTCATGTTACTATACATTTGAAGATGATCCTTATGAGATGTCACTCTAGACAGTGTCCCTGCACATGACTTCTTGCTGCAGATATGTTGTGCTGAGTGGTGCTTCTTTTATGTTACATGTGGTGTGGATATTGTGATGTTGGTCTTGCTTGTCTGGGACAATGTCCTGTACTCCTACTACATTGTGGGCAGGTTTCCCCGCGGCTTCACCGCTGCGGTGATATGACCGGCATGACTGGGCTAGTTGCAGTAATTTCTATGGTGATGGGTGACCCCGATGCAGAGGTGTCAATTTGGGACGTGCAGGACATGTCTACTTACACTGGGGGAAATGTTCCTGTCTCCACCAGGCTGTCTGATGTAGACAGGACATGTATTTCAGCGAGATAGTTGTGTGTTGTGGTTGTATGCGGGGATGTGTTGTTGACTTACTGTAGTGTAGTTCCTATTTCCCTAATAGGCTCTGCGCATTGGAATAATATACCCTATAGATTCGACATAGGACTGAGGTCAGTATGTCCCTATCGAGTATATTAAACTTAAGTACTTTGTGCCAGCTAACTCAGAGGCCACTAGAAACTCCTTGTAAACAAGAAGGGAGTAGTTTCTGGCAACCGCATAAACATGACAACTTTGTTTCCCTTTAGAATCGGAACACTCTCAGAATCGTGGAAACAACAGATAACAGTTTCACTCAGCTAATCGTGCATGCTTAGGGGCCTATTAGGATGGCGGGCGGAGACACGACTGCGGTGCCGGCGGTAACACCCATTTACCGCACGCCGCCAGTGGTCTCCACGCCCGCCATATTAGGATGGCCACACATTGCACATTTCCCGCCCGCTGTGGTGCGACGCCGACCGCCATCAAAGTGCGCCCGCCACGGCAGCGGGGTGAGCCAATCACCATACACCGCCGGGCGGAATGACGTCCCGTACGCCGAAGATATCACGATGCCGGAAACAGGGCAGCGCACCGCGATGGTGAAACCGCACAGCGAAAGACGGCGGAGACATCACAGCGGAGACAGAAAAGAAACACCCGGGACACACCTCGATGGATCCTGCCCTACACGCCTTCCCGGTGCTGCACATGATACACCACCTGCAAGTTATCCACCGCCGCGGACGCCTCCGCAGGTACGTACAGACACAACAGTGCAAGTAACACAATACACAGCTCCAGGGTGGAAAAACATCGCATGGGAACACCACACACCCCTGTGGGGACAGGCACACAGCCATCACTGCACACACACATGTCCCACCTGTAACAAAAACATCTCGCCACATACTGCCCACCCATGTACCGCACTCATGAACAAATGTCCCGGTTACATCACCACCGCGGTCAGTGTGCATGAAACCATGCACACAATGCAGAGCACAGGGCCAGCGCATGCCAAGGGCACCGTACAAATCGCACAGAGCCACAACTCCATCCACAAAGCACCAGCTACCTCCCTGAAGGGACACAACATGTGCCTCACAAGTGCCACTCCTGCACAACAACCACACAACTACAGCCACACCATGCCCCACGTCCCAACAACTGCATATACAGCCACAGCAGGACCCTTTGCAAAGGAACACATAGCACAGAAGCCCAGGCCCCAGCCAACACACACACCACAACAACATCACACACAAGCCAAGAACACTGAGGCCAGGCACAAAATGTACACACACACAGATGAGGACCAAACACTCCACTGCACACACTACCTGACAAGTCACACACACACATACACCACCCTGACTCACAGCTACATACACACAACACATGGCAGCAGTAATGGAGGACAACATATAGGAAAGCCAAAGTGAGGTGCCCACAAATGGAAGGGCAGTGACACAACCATCAAGCATGTGTGATGCACATGCAAGACAAGACACATGTGAGAACACACACAGCCCATCACAGCACACATGGCTGACACAGTCAGTCAACACAAACCACGGTCACCCCAATGCAACAACTCCTGGAGACAGCAAGGACACCCATGTATAGGCACAGGGATGTAAGGAAGGCCCTGAACTCAAACACTGACCAGCCACACATAGGCATCCAAATACTGGACAAGACAATGTCTGCTGCACAACACACAGTGACACACTACATGACAGCCAAGTACAAGTAGGATATGTCACACATACCTCCTCCCACAACAGCAACACACAATACTGCCATGTGCACAAAACACAACCACAGGGCTAAACAAGTGCACATACAGGCACACCACTCCATAGTCACACATGGCAGTAGTTGACAATGCAGGTGCACACACATCCACAGTCACAACCAAGTCACCCCCTTCACACCATACACTGCTCCACCACCCAAGTGCACACATGGGGCCTGATTCACAGAACTAACTTACGTCAAAATCCTAAACTTACAACAATTTTGGTATTCACAGAATGAACTTACACATTTGGGTATTCACAGATTGAACTTACACATATGGGTATTCACAGAATGAACTTACACATATGGGTATTCACAGAATGAACTTACATATATGGGTATTCACAGAATGAACTTACACATCCTAACTTTATGTCCGCACTCGGGCCGGAATTTCCGGCCCACTGGCGGAGATTCCGGCACAATGGCGGAATCTCCGCCTCCGGCCCGGAATCTCCTCCTCCGGCTCGGAATCTCCGCCTCCGGGCCGGAAACTCCGCCTCCGGCACGGAAAGCCAGCAATTTCTCCCTTTTGAGCATCCCCCACCATGCTCCAGCTGAAGTCAATTAAGACCAACTGCAAAACCAGTACCACATAAAAGCAGCACACATTCAGGGCCCAGCTTTGGCCACAGAGAGTTCCTGTTTGCTTTGCTGTTCATCGCCACTGCAAAATGTACATTGTGAGGAGGAAGAAGAACTTCACAACTGAGGAGACCACCATGATTGTGGAGTTTGTTGTGAGGCACCACAAACGCCGATATGGTCTCCCACCTTACTGCACCAGTGGCACACAGAAAGCAGCTCTCTGGCAGCAGTTAGCCACTGCTGTCACAGCATTGGGGGAGGATGTGCGCACAGTCCATGAAATAAAGAGGAAGTGGCACGATGAAAAGATGAGTGCAAAGGAGAAGTACTCCAGGATCTAGCTGAACAGAGTTCTCCCTGCCTCACACTCTCGATCCCGCCTCCGTCTCACCCCACAAGAGGAGGATATCCTCACTACAATCCACCCCCACATGCTCCATGGGCTGCCTGTGAGTGATGTCCGCAACGTGGCACCAGGTAAGTGGGATGACAAGAACAAGTATACAAAATGTATGTCTGTGTCGCACTGCCATTGTGAGTAAGGAAGTTGTCCAAATTCCATATACATATATAGTCAGTCAGAGGCTCATGTGTTTCTCTCTGTATGTTGCACCACAAGTCCCAGAATCCTTTGTATTAGAAATGGCAAATACCTTTCACACTATGAAATACAAAGGCCCAGGCCTGAAGCCGTATATACCGCACAGTGTTAAGTAGCAATTGTCAAAGTGCCTCTTCCACTAATCCAGACACGGCTGGGTCAGTCAAGAACGTAAGGGGTGGGGGTGCAGTGCAGAGGCAAATCAACACACAACGGAATGGAGAAAATAAGTCCAAATAAACATAAAAACAACTCACCCTGGCCCTTCCAAAATCCCAAAACAGAAGGTGAGAGAATCCTTATTTAAAAATGTCAGTCCCAGAATCCATTGTTTAATTCCCACCCTGCCATGCCATTACATCACCAACACCCCACCGCTCCTACCTGCACCGGCCGTGGCAGTACTTCACAATACTGTTAGCATGCAGAAGATACGAGGAAATGTCTGACAAGTGCAACATGTACATTTTCCATGTGTTGATGTGTATCTCTTCTCACCCATTCACACATTCAGCCAGAGTACAGACAGCCACAGTAGCAGAGGTCCCAGCATCTTCTGGGAGGAGACCTCATCCAGAGCAACGCAGACCACCCTCACTAACTGGTAAGTCAAACGTGGCAGGAGATGGTCAAAATGCATACATAGGCAGCAGAGAACAGAGGGCGAAACATAGTGTCTGCATCTCAAAGGCAACTGGAGAGGAAAAACTAGCCTTTCTGGAGGAACAAGGAGGGAGTGAGATACATACCCCCTGCCCCAGTGCATTGCCCACCGTGGTTTTGGCTGCATTGGCAGCAAAAGGGCCAGTGGAAGGCCCCAGTACAAGCCCTGACATTATGGACAAAGGGCATTGGGCCCCCTAGAAAGGGCCGTTGGCCTGGGTTCAGCTTTATGGTGGTGATAGGGCGCAAGGCCCTAAGGAGATGTATGCACCTGGGGAGTGTCACTAAGGTGCCCTCCTAATTGTGAGTTATTGCATAATATGTTTATGCTTATGATGCCTATTGCATAGTGTGTTTATGCCTACAGAGGTTGCGTAATGTGATTATGCATATGAGTTTGATGCCTAATGTGATGCAGACATAATGCGTTTATGTTGCTAGAGATATTGCCAAGTACAATATTTTACCAGTAGTCACTGGTTGTGTTTTATGTGTGCTACTAGTGCTTTCTAAAGGTTCTGACAGTGGCCCGATTGGCCCTGTCCTGTATATAATCCCCTGTAAATATTGCCTAGTGCCAGTTGGCACAGTGTAAATGTGTGATTATGATTCTAATGTGTTTTGGATAATACAAAGGCTATTTTGATATAACCTTGTGTGGAGTTTCTTTTGTGGTGTGCCTAGTGTGTTGCTGCTGTATGTGTGTGTTGTGCAAACGATTTACACATTGCCTCTGGGATAAGCCTGACTGCTCGTGCCAAGCTACCAAGGGGGTCAGCAGGGGTTATCTTCAGTGTGTAACTCCCTTGCCCAGACTAGAGTGGTGGTTTCTGCCTGGCTTAGGCGCAAGCTCTAGCCAACCAGAAATCCCATTTCTAACATTAGTTGTGAGCGGTGAGGATAGGACTTGCGTTTACGCAGTACCACAGCAACAACTGGTTGCACTACAAACTCTGCATTTAGAGAAATCACATGTTTAGGGATTATTTTTCCTGAGTTTTATTTCTTCATAAAAGTGTCATTTTTGAATTGTGTATTCCTGCTTCAGCTCAGACGCCTAGGTCTCTTGTGTTGCACTGTGGTTGTGTATTCTGCCAAGATGGGAGTAATCTATAATGAGGATGACCTTTGGGAGTACACCCGGGAGGAGTTAGAGGAATTCTGCAGAGACAGGGGGATACCAATAGTGGGTAACATCCTCAGAAAGCTTTTCCTTTATGAAGCACTCCTTAGGGGAGATCCCTTAGCGTGTGGCGGGGACCTGTCTGATTATCCCTCTGCATACCAAAGTGGTGGTTTTGAGATAGGGCCTGAAGAGTCTGAAGAGGAGGAAGAAAATGACAGGGCAGGGACGCCAGTAGAGAGTGAGGACCCCATAGATAGGGAGTCCCTTGCTGGGTCCGGTGCCAGGGGGAGTGCCACATCCCTTTCTCTGTCCCCAGAGGAGTGGGTGGATAGGAGGGAAGAAGGGGAGCATCAGCTGGCTTTAGAGAAGCTCCAGAAGGAGAGCCATGAGAACATGGAGGCTCAGAAATTGGAGTTGGAGAATAGGAAGTTAGCCTTAGAGGAGGAAAAGGCCTTGTTGACCCAGGAGTTGAGTCTCAAGGCGTTGGGCCTTGAAGAGAAAAAGCTAGAGATGAGAGGGTCTTAGCGCAGGAGAGGATGGCAGAGGCAGAGAGGTCCTTCGTCAGGGAGAAACTAGCTCTGGAGGGTAGATTATCCCCTGAGTACAGTTTTAGTTGTCTGGATTCACCAGTGAGGGTGGGGTCCAGTGGTGGCAGCAATATGGAGTCCAGTGCAGGAAGTCCCACTCCCAGATCCCAGAGTATGGTGCCTAGTTCCCAGGAAGAGGGGTACAGGTTGAGGTTCAGGGGCAGTAGAAAACTGTCTCACCAGTCTTGGGGGAGTTTGTGGATGTGTGATGTGATGCACTGGAGGATTGGGTGATGGGTAGCACGGCAAATGATTGTGAAGGGCTGTTCAATCTGGTTGTCAGAGAGCACATGTTCAGTAATTGTTTTCTGGGGTTGAGCCAACACCTGTTGGAGTGTGAGTTCTCTGATCCCAGGGAGCTTGCACAGGAGGCAGACCTCTGGGTGGTAACTAGAGGTTCTGAAGAGGCATTGGGGAGTGACCCTAAGAGGAGTGGCTCAGGTATCTTCCAGCCCAGAGTGGTGGAAGAGGTTCAGAGTAGCCCAGCTAGGTCCCGTTGTAGTGGGAGGGTTGTAGGGCCTCACGTCCTGTCTTCGAGGAGAGGGAGTGAGACTGGGATGCGTCCCGATAGTGCCCAACCTCAGTCTCAGGGCCTGGATGGTTCCTTAAGGGAACACCAGGTAGGGAGCCTAAGCTGTACTAGTAGTCCATTTGAGGGGGATCTCCTAGTGTCAGGAGACCGTGGAGTGTCTGTAAGCAGGCCTCCATCAGTTCTGGTGTCTGGCAGTGCCACTCCTAAGTGGAGGGTGCAGAAGTCCAGATTGAGGGGTGAGAGGGGAGAGAGTCCCCAGTGGAAGAACCAGTGGGTCAGGGGCCAGCCAGGAGGGATGAGTCTCCTAGGAGTGACCATGGTGGTCTGCATCTCAAAGGCAACTGGAGAGGTAAAACCAGCCTTACAACTATAGGAATCCTCAAAGGACATTTACCTTCAGCAAAATAGATCTGGGAATAGCAAAATAAAAATTATAACATATCTAGGCTCTTTATGTCATTGTGTGTTATGAACATCACATGTATTCCACCAACTGCTCCAGGACTGGGAACTCGATTGTGGAATTGAGTGCCAGACCAACTCTGAATGTATCCACCTCTAAATTGCAAAAATATCAGTAGACTAAATTTAAAAAATCCAATGAGAACAAATATGACAATGATGAACAAGAAGTGAGATTCATAAACCAGTAATAGAGTATGCGTCCTCTGTCCAACTTACAAAGTTCCTTTTCCATACATGAATCTGTCAAGTCCAACCAGCTGGTCATAGATGTCATAATTGTAAGGTATGTCTTCTGGTCCATTAACAAAACATGATTGTGGACCTTACGCCAGGAACTGTTGTTGTATCAATTTGATAGACGTTGCTACTAGGCAGTGGGGCCATAATAAGTTGAATATGGGATCACTCATTATAATTTGTGGTAGACACGTCTGCAACGGTAGTGCCCACACTGCTTGTGCTCATCCTTTGTGCCTCAAATTGAGTGCTTCACATGTGGCAGCCGGTATGTAAAGTTGCAAACACACTTAGCATTGTAGGTCCAATGATGTCCTCCCAGAGTCCAAGACACACATTGACTTCTGCTACAAGGTTGCCTGTGACATCTGGTCGGGGACCACACACTAGGCAGTGGGGCCATAATAAGTTGAATATGGGATCACTCATTATAATTTGTGGTAGGCACGTCTGCAACGGTAGTGCCCACACTGCTTGTGCTCATCCTTTGTGCCTCAAATTGAGTGCTTCACATGTGGCAGCCGGTATGTAAAGTTGCAAACACACTTAGCATTGTAGGTCCAATGATGTCCTCCCAGAGTCCAAGACACACATTGACTTCTGCTACAAGGTTGCCTGTGACATCTGGTCGGGGACCACACACTAGGCAGGTGCGGGGCCATGGTAAGGAAACTCAGGAACAATGAACCTGAATGCCCATGCCCATGAATGTGCCTCTAATATCTGCTGTATGTTGTATGTGTATCACATAATTGTTTTCCTGCATCACAATATGCCTCCATATGGCATTGAAACATATACCAGGTCACACCATGGTGGCTAGTGAAAGGATGTCACAAAACATATGACAAGTGAGTGTAGAATGGACATAAAAATAGTATATAGTGTCACATGAAGTGTACTAGACACAACTGGATTGTAAATCAATGATATGATAACTCCGTAGCAGAATTCCAAAGGACAAAAACATTTTGAAATTGGTGTGGATGATGCTTGCAATGATGCCAGTTCTGTACATTTGTGATGGATGTATGGGCTGCCAAGGTGAATCATTAGGAAGTCACAGTCCAAGATCTCGTGGCTGAAAGGCCAAAACCAAATCCAGTGTAGGCGTCAACCATGAAAGATTCACAACTTAACCACAATGTGTTATCCTAATCAATTGTTGCACTCTGCTTGCTTCCTCTTCTACTGTGTCCACCTATATAATTGAGTGTATGGTATGTGAGGTAAGGATGTCTGCTGTACAAAACATCATCCGTTGTCAGCTTAGTTCAACCATGATGTAGGAAATGGATAATGGGAACAGATGACACTCAAATGCTGGACATAACAAATGTGTGATCTCTCAAGCCAAAATGAGCTTTGTGAATCCATTGGTAGGGAAGCACAAATGACACACAAAATGTACGTGATTATTGCACATCTCACATATGAACTCTGCTATGCAATGTTTGAACTGATGTGCAAATGTGAAACTGCTCAGCCTGTGGATGTACACTCCTTTCAACTTGTCAACACACAACATCATACTCATGAGACATATTAGTCTTAATGGTGAAGGTGTAAGCATTGCAATATGCTGGCGTCCAGATCATTTTTCCCCTCCCTTCCTATATCAGTAACCTTCTCATATACGTTTGTCTGTTGATGTGTCATCTCATTGATGTCAGTGCTGTGTGCATGTAACAGCTGGCAACTGCTGCATGTCAGCAGGGGCACACATGTAAAGTCCATGAGGTAAACGTGCTGCACATTGTCCAGGAATATCCTATCAGTGGTCATTGACAATGACATATACATGTTAGCTCATAGCTATTATCTGGTGTACTGAAATATGGATATGTATGTCTCAACACAGCTTTGGAGAGAATGACGCCAGTGCAGCGTACAACATCATCCCAGGGAATGCATGAAATCCTGGCTGCAGCAGTGAAACCCGCTCGCACATGTACATCAGGTAAATGTGGTGTGAAGTGTTACCCTATGTAAACCATGACAAAGATGAAAATCCCCTTCTGCAGATAACCTGCAGTTGTTGTTAACAAAGTTCCATCCATATCATAAGTGTCACATGTGCCTCTTTGTAAATTGGTAATGCAGATGATTGACATTGGTGTCACTTCCCACTACAGCTGCTGGATCGGGGACCACTTTGTCAACAAAACCTACAACAGGGGGAGCAGAAAAGGACACAAAGTTGTGGATGGAGCTGGTAAGTGTGCTTTTTGAGTGTACATCTACGTTTCACACCTCAGTGCCATTGTGTGAGCTGTCACTTGTAGGGGTACCAAAACCAGGTCACATGTGCATCATCTGTCGATGCAAAGTACAGTAGAACCAACCCTTGTGTTTCACGATATCTCATACTCGGTCAATTACTTATCCTGTTGCTACCTCTGTGTTCCAGGTGATGATGACGATGAGGAGGAAGGACCTTCCACCAGTGTTGGGCGACGGGCAATTAGAGGTGAGAATCCACTGCTCCTCCAGGCAGTGATGTCAGCTGCAAGTCATGTGCAAGAGGAGGAGGAGGAGGAGGAGGAGGAACTACCTGAGGAGGATGAAGTATCGGACGATAGTGAGTGTCTGCGCATCCACTCAGGGGATGGAGAATCTGATGCCATGGACAGTAATTTGCACCGATCGCCCACATTTAGCAAGGTCTCACACCCTCCCCCAGCAAAGTGTGTCAGCCTCGTGCAATGAAAAAGGTTGCCTGTCCCCAGCATAGAGATAACCAGCCACAGTTCAGCCCCACCCCAACACAGACCTCACTCCCTCACAGCCCTCACATCCGGGACAGACATGGTGGTTACCCTACATACTCCTCCCCAGACAGTGTATCCCAGCCATTATCTTCACCATCTGAGGGAAGTACCAACCCTGCTGTGGTGCAGGCATCCCCTGGGCACCATTCACCTGTCCACAGGCTTCCACATGCCAACATCTCCCCTGCTCTTGGACCTGGTGGGCTCATCCATGGCCGGGCCCTGCATGGAGGGCCTGCACATGTCCGTGGTGGCCAGTGGCAGCAGGACTTCTTCCAACAGCAGGCAGATGTGAGGCAGGACATACGTGCCATAGGGGCCACCCTGTCAGACATGTCTGAGGCCCTGCGCCAATTCCCTCAGGTGGTGGACCGACAGACCCATGTTTTGGATAGGTTGGATAGAACCTTGCAAGACATGTCCAAGAATATCAGAGACATGATATCTTTCCAAAGGGAAGAGAGTTTAAGACACCATTCCTTGGCCATGAAGATGATGGACGGCATGATGACAGTGTTCCAAAGTCTACCTTCACGGGCAATGCAGGGAGGGGAGCCATCACATATGCCTACATCACATCACACCCACACACCTGTACCACAAACTGCACAGGACCACAGCATGGGTACACATCCACCACCGCCCCCCATCCAGCCCCCCCACATGCACATCCACCACCACCCCCTGAACAGGCACTACCACCACCTGCACAACAACACCCTGTCCATGCACATACACCAAGTGTACAGACACAATCCGCCCCTGCACATGGACTTCACCCTGTACAGGCACATGCCGGAGACCAACCTGCACCTCAGCGTCAACCCAGACTTAATCCCTCACAGCGATCATCACCCCGGAAATTGCGAAGTCAAAAGCACAATCCCCAGTGACCACATCCCAGGAACTTGTTGTCCAGTGTGAATATGTTTAAATAAAAAAATATCAGATCCCAAGTAAAATCTCTGTTGTTTATCATGTCCTGATAGACTAATGTTCACCAAGTGAGTTGGCGTAGAGATGAGAGGATGTATGTGTTTGTGTGTGACACATCTGCAAGTTGAACCCCATCATTGCAGCAAGCCCTCATGTGCAGAGCAGATGAGTACCCAAATACCTTGGCATTTTTTGTACAAGACATTCACAATGAAGCAAAACAAGATAGACAATGTATGAATAAAAATAAGTGTTTAAAGAACAAATATGTAAGGATAGAAATAAAACAACAGTCCGTCTGGAAGGGAGAAAGGAAAACAAATGATGTCCTTACTGCAGAAGGAGAAGGGAACTTGGATTAGGATGGAGCAACATAAATATAACACGTCAGGGAGCGTCAGGGAAACCAGTCTATTTACAAGGGGAAAAGTAAATCATTGTCCAAAAACAGAGTGTCTGTCAAACTGTTCAATTGTCCTTCTGGTCATCCTCTAGGACCACAATGTCCAGATCCTGTGAATCACATGCCTGCTCCTGGCTGGCCGGTGCATGGACAGGCACCACACGGGGTCGGGATACATGAGGAGTAGGGGGAAAGAGTGTGGGGCAACGGACAGGGGGAGACATTGACGGTGGTGTGGGAGGAGAGTTGGGACACAACAGAAGACATGACTGCACTCAGGGAAGTGAAACCGGCAGTGAGGGTGGCCAGAGCGCGTAAAATTTCCTCTCGCATCATGCGCACCTCTAGACACAGTTGCAGCAAGATGCGAGAGGACATGTCTGGCTGACCCTCACATGCCCATATCAAGTCCTCTGGTACAGCCGCAGACGGAACAACAGAGGGAGGGTTTTGGGTCGCACGTGGGGGTGTGGTGCCTCAGGTTCGGAGTCAATGTGGGTGTCGACCTGGCAGCTATGATGAGGGGGACAGATTGCAGAGGATGCAGCTGGAGGCCCCCATCGAATGGGGGCCTCAGGAGTTAGGGAGGGGCTGAAGGCAGGACCAGGTTGCATAGTGGCCTGCCCTGTGGACACCTCGGAATAAATATGTTCTGCATGGTCCGTGGGTGAGTGGCTCTCCACCCCAGCCTGGCCAGAGGTGTCCAGTTCATCACCCCCCTTCACTGTCCTCAGCCTCCACCCGGTCTGTGGCACCAGAGTTATCCTCATGGTCAGTCCGGGTGGGCGCAATCCCCATGCCTGCTGATGTTGAGGGTCCCGCCTCATCGTCCTCTTCCTCAGTACTGGAAAGAGGTCGTAGCCGCCGGCGCACCACAGATGTCCTGCTCCGAACCCGGTCCTCTTGGCCAGCTGAGTCCACTGAAATGTGAGACAAATCATTATGTAGTTGGTGTACACATCAGGTTAAGACACATATCAAGCGTAACGACCGCTGTGGCACTAAGAAACCTCAAGATTAATATCTCTGGTCCAAATCTTCTCCCCTTAAGCAAAGTGAATCAGGCAAAACTTATACCATCAATCAGTTATGTAAGCGAAGCTATGCGAGGGAGAGAAACTGAAAATCTGGATCGTACAATAACAAGAGCAATTCAAATGCAATTTTGGCCTACCAGGATACACATCCCCCACACAATGAAGTCTGGAGCTCGGGATACAAAGGCAAGAGCTTGCCAGCAAAGGGCCGTTCATCAAAAGTTGGATCAAATTCAAAAGGGGTCCACCTGACACACTAAACATGCATCTGTGTGAAGAACTGAACAGTAAGGTGGCATGTCCAGCCCAACCCTACTTGGACAACTCACTTAATCAACTGGGACTGCAGGAACTTTGGTAGCTACCAGCGACCATCCTCAGCTTAACAAAAAATAGTAAATGATGTGATCACAAAAGAATCACTCATACAGGACAAAGCTGCCCTGACAGAGCGCGCTCATGGCTGGGTCACCTTGCAGACTTACAGCAAGGCAGCACCGCAAGCCTATCTTCTTACCAGCTTTTCCAGTGCAACAAAAGAGAAATTCCTGAGATTCCGCCTAGTCATACTACCATCTGCATATCACATGCCGCCCTGGCTACGCCCACAGATGCCAGCAATCTGCAGACTCTGCGGGGAGGGGAAGGAGGATATAGTGCACCTGCTGACTATTTGCAAGGCCCTAAAAGGGGAATGACGGATCTTGCTAAGACCCCTCTTCAATACGACATCCATTAGAACTTGCAGACAAGCAGTGTTAGCATCCTTTTCTGGCGAGGATGTTCAACTAACCTGCCGGCTGGTAAAATACCTATCCGATGCAGTAACTACCATAAAAAGGCAGGCCATCCAGTTAGCAGACTGCACTACAGCTGAACGGACTATGGTTCTTTGAAGGAATTCTTATTAGTCACTGCCTGTGCTGCTGCCCTATACGGGAATTTTAGCATGTCAAGATTGGTACTTCACGCATCTTAAAGAACTGAGCAGGCGCAGCAAATGGGAACCTTGATTAATGTCAAAGACTGGCACACCATGCACTTTCAGGGTTTTGCACCAGGCAGAAAGCCCTCTTCAACTCCCTTTTATGATGCTCAAATCACCCTCCTCCAACACCCAAAGTCCCATTATCCTACTGTAAGTCCTTGTATATATCATAGCATTTATTATCCAACAATCTCCAATTAACGCACTGTTTCCTACCCTACTGTGAGATATCTGGAAAACAGTATTCTCAGCACTCATCCAGCACTCAGCACTTTACTCTGCTGCTAGTTAGGCTGAAAACTGACGTCCCTCAACAACACATTGCAGATGCCTAGCACTTTCCACTTTCTATCTGCACGAAGCAACTTATCCATCTCCGCCCCTCCACTCTAACTCGCTGCCTGGCACTAGACCAACGTAGCCAGGCAACCTACGCTGCCTTTTAAAGCATGCACTGCTCCCTTGTCTCTCTCCATAGCAAGTTCACAGCCATAGCCGCCCAGCTCTCAGCTCCCCCAAGCACCCCATGGCCCTACGTGTACATCGCTTTACTACACAGTAAAACCTCAGCAAGCAAGTGACCAGTATTCCTTTTTTGCCGTTAGACAAGTAGAACACTATTGACTTTAACAAGAATCAAGCAGAGGCAACAACTGCTGCCTTGCACTCTGCACTTCACTTTATAATTTTCTTTTTCAGCTGTTTTACATCACTTGTGGGCCACATATTATTGACATTTTATGTTGTTTTAATACTGATCTGTTTTAAGTCATAGAAAATGCCAAATAATGTAATGCATGATTGTAAAGGTGTTAATTAACTGTACAATAAAATCAACTTCAACTTCAAACACATATCAAGATGAGCCAAGGTCAGACTTTGTTCTCCTCTGATCACACTATCGAGTTGTGTGTGTTTACAAACTTAAATTACGTGCATGTTCACTGTCATCTCCTGATTTGAGTCTGACATGGACACCTCACAAGATCATTGGTGGTTAGCACGTCTGTACTGCCAACCCTCAGTTATGGCATTGTTGTGACCTGTGTGTCCTGTCACTGCGACATGTGCAGGTTCTACAACACTGTCCACTAAAGGAGCTCAGAGAGAGTCCAGATGAAATTGGAAAAAGCCTGTGATATGGAGTGTCTGCACTTTCACGTCTGGACATATGTTATCTGCTGTGTAGTATTGGATGGGACAACACTAAGGCCGATTGGGGGTAACACATCCATTTAGGGTCTGGGCAAATATGTTTGTTAAGTTGTGAGTCTGAGCTTTTGATATCCTCTCTCACAAGCTGACAATCCACTGCCACATATTGCCTTTGGAGGTTGAGCAGGTAGTGCTGTGCACTGATGAACAGTAGTGGCTCGTTGTTACAGCGACCTGTACATGGGAAATGGCATTCAAGCTCCTGGGGGTACGACGTGTGTCTGTGGACACACTTGTCTAGATTTGCAACACTTATGAGTGTGGCAAGGCTCTCAAAGTCTGTCTTGACTCAATGGCACATGATGATCTGTCTCTATCAGAACCCAAACTCAGCAACAGCAATGTAAGTCACAGCATACAATTCCCATTGGCCTCACAAACACACACTGGACAGTGTCTGTACCATACATCATCCAATGCACACATCAGTCATGATTCCCTTGTTTCACAGTTAGTGGTGCTGGCAGTGGAACTTTCATCAGTAATGCAAATGTGTGTCTCAAATCCCCAATTGTCATGATGACACCACAAGTCCCAGGATGCACTCAGCCAAGTCCAGAAAATGGGCTACATTGAGCTTTTTGCTGCATGATGAGTGCTGCATACACACAGATTAGGAGACTGGAGGCATGGGACTCAGAATGGTACAGCTCTGTCTGCACTTGCATCATACTTCCAGACACATTTAGCCTATAATGCACTTACCATGTCTCTGCTGCTCTTGCTCCTCCAGCTGAGCATGGAGGGTCGGAAGAGCTGCACGCAGGACCCTCCTGTACAGTGGCGAGAGGCGAGGACGATGCACATGGTGCTGGGAAGACTGGCCCAGTAGCTCTTCAGCCTTGATCCGGGCCCAGCGTTTCAGGTCCTCCCAGCGCTTGCGGCATGCCCTCGCGTTCCTGGTGTGCACACCCACTGTACTGCAGCGCTCACCAATTCTGGCCCACAATCTGGTCCGCGCTGCATTGCTCAGCTGTTCCTCTGGCCCCCCATATAGCTGAGGATATTTCTCTATCACCCCCTCAGATAGCATGTCCAATTCCCTTTCACTGAAAGGGGGTGCTTTCTCTTCATAACCCTCAGCCATTTTGGGGGAAATGAGGTTGATGAGAGCAGCAGGATGTCACAGGATCTTATCGGTGAGAGAGGATGACTCAGAATGAACATTAAATGTCTGTCATCAACTTCCTGTGATGTATTTCCTGTCCCCCACTTCCTGTATGTGATTTCCTATATGAAAATTAGGCTTCTGGTTAAATTTCGGAGTTTACGGCCCGAAAACAGACTTTTCGCATGCGCAGAGTACTCTGCATATGCGCAGAGTACGCAACGCTATCGCAGAGTACTCTGCGCATGCGCAAAGTACGCTACGCTATCGCAGATTACGCTGCGCATGCTGAAATTGCGTTTTCGGGCCGTAAACTCCGAAAACTACCCAGAACCCAAATTTTCGTTTAGGAAATCACATACAGGAAGTGGGAGACAGGAAATACATCACAGGAAGTAGTTGTCAGCCATTTTGTGTTCATTCTGAGTCATCCACAACCACAGAACAAATCCACTGCCATCCTATTATTCTGTCGCAGATAAAAATTTGATTACTGTGTAAGATTAATTCTTACACATGAAACAAAAGGGAGAACCGACCATGTAATGAGATTTGGGCTGGGACAAGGGGGGAGGGGGGCTGGCACAACATCACACCCCAGTTTACTTCTCAAATGCTTTGCATTATGGTACATGTAGTCCATATTTAGTGATCAACACAAGAGTTGTCTGTTGTGTTACAGTGTATTAGGGGGTAGCAGTGCTGTACTACCCAGACACATAGTGGCATATTCAGCTACAACATCATCACTCACGTTGTGGGACCAACATAATTGGTGTATGCTAATCATTTGGGGGACAACTATCAAAAATCCTATAGTCATGCACTTTTTACATACAGACTCCCATTGTCAAAAGGTACAGGAGGGTCTCTCAGAACATGTACATCTCATCCTCAGAGTCAATAGACTCCTTGTGAAATCCACTACACTGATTGCTGACATTGGCACATGACCTGAAGCACGGTCAATCTTTTGACTCATGTCAACAGTTGTGGCTGACATACAGTTAGTGTGGTTTGCAAAGTTGTCTCAGGATGGATTTTTTGGACAGAGTGGTAAATATCCATTTTTCATCATTGACAACAGACAGCAAACCACATTTTGTCCATGACACATCAGGTTGCTCACGTGAAAAACGTGGCAACCAGCTGATCACGGACTTGCATACCCTGACCTCGGTTATGTGCAATGGCCCGGTTGCCCGGATTCAGAGCTAGCCGAGGTTCAAGAGGTATCTGTAAGCCATGTGTTACAGCAATATTGTGCAACACACAACAGGCCATAATGATCTTGCACACAACTTCAGGGGAGTACGTCAGCACACCCCTGTACGGCTGAGACATCTGAAACGCGACTTCAACAGACCAAAAGTGCGCTCTATGATGGCTCGAGTTCGTATGTGTGCCCGATTGTACCTACGCTGAGGTACAGTGGTTGGATGTCTGTACGGTGTGAGGAGTTGAGGGGAGAGTGCATAGCCAGCATCGCCTAAGGAGGGAAGATAGGGCAATAGGTTACATTTCCAAATGAAATTTGAACAGAACATGATCTTTACTTAGTACATGCAGTGTCTGTTGTGACCGTGTATGTGGCTTGGTGATTCTTATTGTAGAATGGTTGTTGATATAAGGTGGCATTCATTCATTACTGGGCTTCTTGACAGGCCCCTTGTGCCACCAGTGCGTCACTTTTCATATGTGATACAGTGACGTACTGGCAGCGCAAGGGTATTGTAACTGAGCCCTTTCATAAGCACACATCACTCTTTTTAGTACTTGGTACTTACCCAGTAACCACATGTTGCCATATTCTCCCGCAGCCAACCGCCGGGCAAGAGGTGACATACGGAATACGAAGCTGTCATGGGTACTGCCTGGAAACGCTGCATGCACATCTGAGAATCTCCCACTGGCATCACAGACAGCCTGCACATTGATGGAATACCATCGGTGTCTGTTGCAGTATATGTGTGCAATGTGGCGGGGTGGCTGAAGGGCCACATGGGTACAGTCAATTGCACCCAGCACACGTGGGAAGCCGGAGATGCCAAAAATTCCCTAGCTGCCCTTTGTCTGCTGGCCAGTGTATGGGGCATTCGTATGTGAAGGTGGGCTCTAGAATTGATGCAGCGCAGTACCTGATGCAGGCACCGGGACTGGCTAGCCTGGGAGATGCCCACAACATCACTGGTGACCCTTTGGAATGACCCCGTAGCGAAAAAATGGAGGGCAGAAAGGACCTTCAGATAGGCTGGGATGGCATGGGAGCAGCATGTAGGTGAGTCAAGTTCCTCCTCCCAATCACATACCATCTCCAAGATGACTTCTGGAGGGAAGCGGTATCTGGCCCTTACTTCTTGAGTGGACATCCCAAATATGTTGATCCTCTGTCTGAAGATCCTCTCTCTCCTCCTCCTCCTCCTCAAGTCTTCTTGCTGCATGGCAAGGGGCAGAGCAACAAATACATTCAGCGACATGTTGAAAGTGTTTCTGTGTGTCTGCTCTGCTTTCATATGTGCAGCAGGGCTGGGATTGGCTGCAGTGTGTCAGATGATTCATCATGGGGGATGGTAGGCAGTTGGAGAGGTGTATGGCATTGAGGTAATGCTCAAACGGCCGATATGCGGATTTTCCGGCCCGGGAGCGGAGATTCCGGGCCGGAGGCGGAGATTCCGGGCCGGAGGCGGAGATTCCGGGCCGGAGGCGGAGATTCCGGGCCGGAGGCAGAGATTCAGCCATTGTGTCGGAATCTCCGCCAGTGGGCCGGAAATTCCGGCCCGAGTGCGGACATAAAGTTAGGATGTGTAAGTTCATTCTGTGAATACCCATATGTGTAAGTTCATTCTGTGAATACCCATATGTGTAAGTTCAATCTGTGAATACCAAAATTGTTGTAAGTTTAGGATTTTGACGTAAGTTAGTTCTGTGAATCAGGCCCATTGGAAGTAAGCCATGGGACCTGGATAACTCATCACCACAAGATGTCCATACACCGACACTGATTGGCACACAGAAAGGAAGCTCACACAGACCACATGACCCTGGCCTGCCTGCCTGTAAGCCTGTGCCCAAACTCCCACCCTGTGCTGCCATTGCCCACAAACCTGACATGTGTCCACCATAGATAACATGAGCCAAGAAGGAAGATGACAACAAGATTTCATTGCCAACTACCTGCACTGCACCCATAAGTATCACAGTCATGTAGAAATGAAGTGCCTCCCACCCCTGCAAAAAAAATGGAATGTGAGACAACCCATTGGCAATGTTGAGGTGGCATACTGAGCCTGTGACACAGTAAACCATGCACACACAGAAACAACTTTATTCAGGAAGGACACTGACACAACTCACTGCAGGACCAACTGTGTTTATTCGCAATTTGCATATAGAGACAACAAATTTGGGCAACAGCAAAGCCAGTGGGCATTTCAATATGCACAGTATTTACATGAAAAGCTGCACAGGCAGGGGGAAAACAGCAGTGAAACACAAGGCAAGTACAATGTGCAGAGTAGTAACATCAGAAGCTGCACAGGCAAGGGGCAACCAGCAGTGAACAACAAGGCCAGTGGCCAGTCCAAAGTGCAGGTGAGGTACATGAGATGCTGCACAGGCAAGGGGCAAACAGCAGTGAACAGCAAGGCCAGCGGCCAGTCCAATGTGCAGGTGAGGTACATGAGATGCTGCACAGGCAAGGGGCAAACAGCAGTGAAACACAAGGCAAGTACAATGTGCAGAGTAGTTCCATCAGAAGCTGCACAGGCAAGGGGCAAACAGCAGTGAACAGCAAGGCCAGTGGCCAGTCCAATGTGCAGGTGAGGTACATGAGATGCTGCACAGGCAAGGGGCAAACAGCAGTGAAACACAAGGCAAGTACAATGTGCAGAGTAGTTCCATCAGGAGCTGCACAGGCAAGGGGCAAACAGCAGTGAACAGCAAGGCCAGTGGCCAGTCCAATGTGCAGGTGAGGTACATGAGATGCTGCACAGGCAAAGGGCAACCAGCAGTGAACAACAAGGCCAGTGGCCAGTCCAAAGTGCAGGTGAGGTACATGAGATGCTGCACAGGCAAGGGGCAACCAGCAGTGAACAACAAGGCCAGTGGCCAGTCCAAAGTGCAGGTGGGGTACATGAGATACTGCACAGGATAGGGGCACACAGCAGTGAACGACAAGGCCAGTGGGCAGGACAAAGTGCAGAGTGAGTCCATGAGAAGCTGCACAGGCAAGGGGCACACAGCAGTGAACGACAAGGCCAGTGGGCAGGACAAATTGCAGAGTGAGTCCATGAGAAGCTGCACAGGCAAGGGGCAAACAGCAGTGAACAGCAAGGCCAGTGGCCAGTCCAAAGTGCAGGTGAGGTACATGAGATCCTGCACAGGCAGGGGGCAAACAGCAGTGAACAGCAAGGCCAGTGGCCAGAACACAGTGCAGGTGAGGTACATGAGATCCTCCACAGGCAAGGGGCAAACAGCAGTGAACAGCAAGGCCAGTGGCCAGTCCAAAGTGCAGGTGAGGTACATGAGATGCTGCACAGGCAAGGGGCACACAGCAGTGAACGACAAGGCCAGTGGGCAGGACAAAGTGCAGAGTGAGTCCATGAGAAGCTGCACAGGCAAGGGGCAAACAGCAGTGAAACACAAGGCAAGTACAATGTGCAGAGTAGTTACATCAGAAGCTGCACAGGCAAGGGGCAACCAGCAGTGAACAGCAAGGCCAGTGGCCAGGACACAGTGCAGGTGAGGTACATGAGATCCTGCACAGGCAGGGGGCACACAGCAGTGAACAGCAAGGCCAGTGGCCAGTCCAATGTGCAGGTGAGGTACATGAGATGCTGCACAGGTAAGGGGCAACCAGCAGTGAACAACAAGGCCAGTGGCCAGTCCAAAGTGCAGATGAGGTACATGAGATGCTGCACATGCAAGGGGCAAACAGCAGTGAACAGCAAGGCCAGTGGCCAGTCCAATGTGCAGGTGAGGTACATGAGATGCTGCACAGGCAAGGGGCAACCAGCAGTGAACAACAAGGCCAGTGGCCAGTCCAATGTGCAGGTGTGGTACATGAGATCCTGCACAGGCAAGGGGCACACAGCAGTGAACAGCAAGGCCAGTGGCCAGTCCAAAGTGCAGGTGAGGTACATGAGATCCTGCACAGGCAAGGGGCACACAGCAGTGAACGACAAGGCCAGTGGGCAGGACAAAGTGCAGAGTGAGTCCCTGAGAAGCTGCACAAGCAAGGGGCAAACAGCAGTGAAACACAAGGCAAGTACAATGTACAGAGTAGTTACATCAGAAGCTGCACAGGCAAGGGGCAACCAGCAGTGAACAGCAAGGCCAGTGGCCAGGACACAGTGCAGGTGAGGTACATGAGATCCTGCACAGGCAGGGGGCACACAGCAGTGAACAGCAAGGCCAGTGGCCAGTCCAATGTGCAGGTGAGGTACATGAGATGCTGCACAGGCAAGGGGCAACCAGAAGTGAACAACAAGGCCAGTGGCCAGTCCAAAGTGCAGGTGAGGTACATGAGATGCTGCACAGGCAAGGGGCAAACAGCAGTGAACAGCAAGGCCAGTGGCCAGTCCAATGTGCAGGTGAGGTACATGAGATGCTGCACAGGCAAGGGGCAACCAGCAGTGAACAACAAGGCCAGTGGCCAGTCCAATGTGCAGGTGAGGTACATGAGATCCTGCACAGGCAAGGGGCAAACAGCAGTGAACAGCAAGGCCAGTGGCCAGTCCAAAGTGCAGGTGAGGTACATGAGATCCTGCACAGGCAAGGGGCACACAGCAGTGAACGACAAGGCCAGTGGGCAGGACAAAGTGCAGAGTGAGTCCCTGAGAAGCTGCACAAGCAAGGGGCAAACAGCAGTGAAACACAAGGCAAGTACAATGTACAGAGTAGTTACATCAGAAGCTGCACAGGCAAGGGGCAACCAGCAGTGAACAGCAAGGCCAGTGGCCAGGACACAGTGCAGGTGAGGTACATGAGATGCTGCACAGGCAAGGGGCAAACAGCAGTGAACAGCAAGGCCGGAGGCCAGTCCAAAGTGCAGGTGAGGTACATGAGATGCTGCACAGGCAAGGGGCAAACAGCAGTGAACAGCAAGGCCAGTGGCCAGTCCAATGTGCAGGTGAGGTACATGAGATGCTGCACATGCAAGGGGCAACCAGCAGTGAACAACAAGGCCAGTGGCCAGTCCAATGTGCAGGTGAGGTACATGAGATGCTGCACAGGCAAGGGGCAAACAGCAGTGAACAGCAAGGCCAGTGGCCAGTCCAATGTGCAGGTGAGGTACATGAGATGCTGCACAGGCAAGGGGCAAACAGCAGTGAACAGCAAGGCCAGTGGCCAGTCCAATGTGCAGGTGAGGTACATGAGATGCTGCACAGGCAAGGGTCAAACAGCAGTGAAGAAAAAGGCAAAGACATTGTGCAGAGTAGTGACATAAGAAGCTATACAGGGAATGTATGCAACTCTACCATGCCATGCCCAGCAACAGAGTAATGGGCGTGGCAATGGGCATCACACGCACCCCTGTGGACAGACAGGTGTGTGAGGGTGACCACCACTCAGATGGGGCTGTCTGTTGGACTTGGAGCTGACTGTGTGTTGGGGTCAGTTGGAGGACTGCCCTGGGCAGTGGGAGTAACAACTGTGGAAGAGCCAACTGTGCATGTGGTAGCTGGGGGGCTGCTTGGACCAGGTGGGGTGGTGGCCCGGGGAGGTGGACTCATGCCCTGGTGAGACACAGTGTGTGCCGGAGATTGTGGAGGGGTGCCTCTCCACTTCTTGGGGATCCTGAAAGGCTTCCCTGTCTGGGGATTGAGGGGAACTGGGGCAGACACAACAGGTGACCCCAACACCAAAGCTGATTCTGGTGTGGATGGTGACCCTCCCTCTGGGGACATGCTGGATCCCGCTGTGCGCTTGCCTGGTGTTTGCCGCCGCCCTGCCTCCCTCTGTCCACCAGCTTTGCCCCCTACAGTGTCCTCCCGTGCTGGCTTCACAGGGCTTGGGATGGGAGTGGAGGTCAAGGATGGATTATCCATGGGGCCCTCATCCTGTGTAATGTTTGCAGGCAACACCTTCTCAGTGGGTGTGGAAACTGTCTTTTTGCCTCTGCGAGACGTCTTTGGGACAGGGGAGTCTTTGGCAGGGGAGGAAGGTGAGGCCTGTGACCCTGATGCTTTTTTCTTTGCTTTGTGGCCCTTGCTGTCGCCTGATGGGCTTTTCTCTCTGCGCTCTGGGGTGGCCTTACTCTTATGTGGAGATGGTGTCTGCGCCCTAGTACGCTTGGGCTGCTGCTGCTCTTGTGTGCTGCGGGTTCTGTATCGGGACTTTGGGGTCCGTTGAGCATTGTCACTGTCGTCAGAGGTGCACAGTGACACGGGGCCAGACAGAGTGCTGGGAGCCGCTCGCTGACTATGTGCCTGTTGCAGGGCTGCTGTCACAGTTGATGACAAGGACTGCACAGTCCAGTGTAGCCCACCTACGTCTGAATGTAAGCCCTCCATGAAAGCTATAACCTGCCCCAACTTTTTGTCGTGCTCTTGGAAGGCATTGAGAAGTGCTGTCTGCCCCACACACAGCTGGCACAATAGCTCGACTGCTTCTGCACTGAGGGCAGCAGGGCTGACATGGGCTGGGGCAGCTGTGCCTGGGGTGAAGGTGACTCTTCCCTTCCTACTCGTGCGGACACGGGCAGCACCAGTGGAGGTTGAGGGAGGCTCGGCACTGGACGCTGTGTGGCGGAAGAGGAGGCCGAGTCCCCGTTCCCTGTACCCCCCAACATGGATGTGTCACCGCTGGCGTCAGATGAGGTAGAGCTTTGTGTCTCCGGCTGTGAATCCTCTAGCAGACTCCTGTCCCCCTCCTCGGCGCTGGTCACATCTGTGTCAGTCTGCTCCGGTGCGGCTGTTGCACTGGAAGCCTCACCACTGGTGTCCGTCCCCTCTCCCTCTGCACATACGGGAGCTGCTGCATAGGAGAGAGAAGTACTGTGAGATGAGTGGCATCAACAGAACTAACACGTGCCAATACATCTGCATCCTAGAAAGAGGTGTGCAGCACATTGCATGCCACCCTGTGCACACATATATCTTGCCACCCAAAATCTCAACACAACGGTGCATGTCCGCCACACATCCTGCCATAAGTGCCCCAGGTGACTCACACAGCACACCATCCTGCAGTTGGCTCACATCAGACACAGCCCCAAAATGGCCTGTGCACACACACTGTCCCGATGTTGGCAAGGATGAACACCACGACATGGTGCACATCACCTACATGTGTGGAGCAGTAGGGGACCACACAGACTACAACATACCAGCCCACAATGACCCTGCACACATGCCATCCACCATATCGAGTCCATGGGCACATCTACTGATGAACACACAAGATGATGGACGGAATGCTGCACATTGGCAAACATTCACCCCCAGTCACAGATCTGGGTTTAATTAACCCTGGGTGTAGTACTATGCTCCGTTCGCGGAGTTTGCGTAGTTTCCGCTACTACGCGCTGCGCGAATTGCACGTAGCACAGTGCAAAAACGCGTAGCGGGCATTTTTTGCTTGCTCGCGGTCCTCAACGTCAAGTTGGCGACGGCGAGCAAGCAAAATTACATCCCGGCGAGACTTTTTCCTAGTTCGCGATCGCGAGCGTGGAAAATAAACCTCTCGGCGAGATTCTCAACGCGGGGAGGTCAGGTTTCTCATTGCGAGTGGTCGCGTATGCTCGTGACCGCTCGCGATGAGAAACTACCAGTTCGCGTTGAGAAAACTGCCGCTCGAGTAAAAATCTACTCGAGCGGCAGAAAACGACTGCTTGCACTGTGCAAGATGCCATTTGCAATGATTGCACAGTGCGGACAAGCATCCGGCACTGTGCAATCATTGCGAACAGTATTTTGCACAGTGCACTACGCAGTTCGCGTAGCTATGCGTAGCTCGCGTAGTGCGAAGTGCACTTCGTGTAGCTACGCGTAGCGCTACTACGCGAACTACGCCCAGGGTTAGGTTTAATCCATCGTTATTTTGCTTCACCACGCCACCCCAGTTCAGACATAGCCATATGCAAATCAGTCTTGACCCTGTGCCTCATGGGAACAGTCCAGACCGAACTGCCAAGCCATGTCTTCCCTGGACCGGAATCAAGCATCCTAGGACCGGTTTCAGGCTATCAGCCTTCATCAGCCAGGATAGCTTGACTCCAGTGGCGTAGTGAGCACGGGACCCACGTCTGGGCATACCCTTCCCACTTAGGGCGAAATGCAAAACACACAAGATGATGGACGGAATGCTGCACATTGGCAAACATTCACCCCCAGTCACAGATCTGGGTTTAATCCATCGTTATTTTGCTTCACCACGCCACCCCAGTTCAGACATAGCCATATGCAAATCAGTCCTGACCCTGTGCCTCATGGGAACAGTCCAGACCGAACTGCCACATCTACTGTTGCACATTGGCCTCAGATGTCTGACTGGCAGACATCTGCACGCATTCATTGAAACGCATTCACAGTTGGCACACTGGCATTCCCATCCATCTGAATTCACACACTTCCCCACAGCAGAAGGTACCTGAAGGCCACAACTCCAAATGTAAGAGAGATGCACAGTGCTAAAACTCACTTCATGAAGCACCGTTTGGGCAAAAGCATGGCACATAAACCCAGCACAGAGGCCACTCCCAAAACATTGCACCACACAACCAACGTCACACAGCTGACAATTTGCACACTCTGTAGACACATGCACCCACTCTCAGCCAAAGGCAGCCTGCAACACATACTCACCCCTGGCTCGCTGCTGATGCTCCTTCAGTTGTCTGTCCAGCTCAGGTTGTGTGACAGCCAGGATGCGGGCCATTAGTGGTGTCATGCTGCGCCTAGCCAACCTGCCAGTCCGAGGGAGCAGCCCCAGCATCATCTCGGCCACGTTCTTGCTCAGCCGGCAGATGTCATCCCACCTTTTATGACAGTGGGTGCGCCTTCGGTTTGACACACCCAGATCCCGGACTCTGGAGGCAATGGCCCTCCACACGGCTTTACGCTGGTGGACCTTCAGCTGCAGGCAATGGGAGACAAGAGGGGTGAGGTTCCAGTGACACAATGCACAATGACAACACAACGAAAATGCAGTAGCACAACAGTGACTCATCCAAAACTCCAGCTACAACTGTCACATAGCCAACAATTGATGTGAACATGGTGCAATGTCATTGGTCAATCAGACGTACAGGCATGCATCTTCGATGGTGGACACAGTACCTCCACATCCCATTCACATGCAGGATACCAACACAGCAAGCAACGTGTAGTCTGGCTGCAGCTACTGTCTGCAGTTACCTACAACTACACATAGAGAAGATAGCAAAACATGTGTCTTGTTGTTGGACTCACTGTGTCCATCACTGCGCATTCCTAAGTGTCCTAGCCCTGTGAAAGCCTCACTGTGTCCTGGAACTCACATAGAGTGACAACAACTGTCATACACACACCATTCTCCCATGCCTGCTCCTGTGCAATCTACATGGCAGAGATGGGACTTAGATGAAGAGGCATGACCCAAACACACATGGAACACACTGTACATGCAGTGATGTGGACATGTGGCATTCGGCGGGGACTGTGCAGGGCAGGTGGACTGACACTGAGTGGGTTAATTTGGAGCAACACAGCCATTCACACAAATGATAACTGGCCAGACTCCTGCATCACCAAAATGCAGCTGCACTGTATGGCTGACACTACAGGACATGTCCCTCTACTCAGGATAGGCATGCAGGGTAACGTGTGAAAGAGCCCACCAAGCCCTTCCCGCTGTAGTAAACATGATAGGCAGTGCATGTCAGAGCCCCACAACCACTGACACATACCGAAGCACCTCCACCACACGTGTGCACACCCTGCACTCTCACTCACAGTCTGGGAGACTTAACACGACATTAGGGCTGCCATAAAGCCTTGGGTACTGTGCAAGCACCCCGTCTACCAGGACCCCAAGCTCCTCACTGGTGAAGGGACTGGCACGGATCTTCTGAGTCCTCGACATCACAATGGACATGTGGCAGCAGCAGCACGTTGAGGGTGGCAGCCAGCAGTCCCTTGAGGCAGTAGCAGCAGGTGGAGGGTGGCAGCCAGCAGTCCCTTGAGGCAGCAGGTGGAGGGTGGCAGCCAGCAGTCCCCTGAGGCAGCAGCAGCAGGTGCAGGGTGGCAGCCAGCAGTCCCTTGAGGCAGCAGCAGCAGGTGGAGGGTTGTCAGTCAGCAGTCCCTGGTAGCTGTGGGAATGTGGTGCACCCTCCCACACATATATAGGCCCCTGGGGCTGTGTCAGTGGTCCCAGGGTGCTGCTATTGGTGTACCAGGTCTGCCTCATTCAAATACATCCAATGTCCGCCTCCGCGGTGGCTGTGCACGCCTACCGCGATTTTCAAACTCGCATCAGGCTACCGCGAGGCTGCTTCCCATTGGCTGCAAGGGCATGGTCCATGCCGGTGACACACCGTAGGGTCCATGTGGGCGCTACCGCGGTGGTGCATCTTTTGAATGCCTCCAGTGACCGCCTCCGCGGGGGTGGTGCACGCCTACCACGATTTTCAAACTCGCATCAGGCTACCGCAAGGCTGCTTCCCATTGGCTGCAAGGGCATGGTCCATGCCGGTGACACACCGTAGGGTCCAAGTGCGCGCTACCGCGGTGGTGCATCTTTTGAATGCCTCCAGTGACCGCCTCCGCGGGGGTGGTGCACGCCTACCGCGATTTTCAAACTCGCATCAGGCTACCGCGAGGCAGCTTCCCATTGGCTGCAAGGGCATGGTCCATGCCGGTGACACACCTCAGGGGCCAGGCGGTAGGCACCGCCATATGTCTGCCAGACAGTGCCTGGAGTGCCCGTGATTTGGGTAGCGGTGCATGGTGACCGCCATTGTCACATACATATCTGGTGGTGTCCCCGCGATCGTGCCTGGGTTATGGGCGGTGCCACACCTCAGTCGTCAAGCGGTAGGCACCGCCATATGTCTGCCAGACAGTGCCTGGAGTGACCGTGATTTGGGTAGCGGTGCATGGTGACCGCCATTGTCACATACATATCTGGTGGTGTCCCCCGCGATTGTGCCTGGGTTATGGGCAGTGCCACACCACAGGGGCCAGGCGGTAGGCACCACCCTATGTCTGCCAGACAGTGCCTGGAGTGACCGTGATTTGGGTAGCGGTGCATGGTGACCGCCATTGTCACATACATATCTGGCGTGTCCCCCACGATCGTGCCTGGGTTATGGGCGGTGCCACACCACAGGGGCCAGGCGGTAGGCACCGCCATATGTCTGCCAGACAGTGCCTGGAGTGACCGTGATTTGGTTAGCAGTGCATGGTGACCGCCATTGTCACATACATATCTGGCGGTGTCCCCCGCGATCGTGCCTGGGTTATGGGCGGTGCCACACCTCAGTCATCAAGCGGTAGGCACCGCCATATGTCTGCCAGACAGTGCCTGGAGTGACCGTGATTTGGGTAGCAGTGAATGGTGACCGCCATTGTCACATACATATTTGGCAGTGTCACCCGCAATCGTGCCTGGGTTATGGGCAGTGCCACACCACAGGGGCCAGGCAGTAGGCACTGCCATATGTCTGCCAGACAGTGCCTGGAGTGACCGTGATTTGGGTAGCGGCGCATGGTGACCGCCATTGTCACATACATATCTGGTGGTGTCCCCCGCGATCGTGCCTGGGTTATGGGCGGTGCCACACCACAGGGGCCAGGCGGTAGGCACCGCCATATGTCTGCCAGACAGTGCCTAGAGTGACCGTGATTTGGGTAGCGGTGCATGGTGACCGCCATTGTCACATACATATCTGGCGGTGCCCCCGCGATCGTGCCTGGGTTATGGGCGGTGCCACACCTCAGTCGTCAAGCGGTAGGCACCGCCATATGTCTGCCAGACAGTGCCTAGAGTGACCGTGATTTGGGTAGCGGTGCATGGTGACCGCCATTGTCACATACATATCTGGCGGTGCCCCCACGATCGTGCCTGGGTTATGGGCGGTGCCACACCTCAGTCGTCAAGCGGTAGGCACCGCCATATGTCTGCCAGACAGTGCCTGGAGTGACCGTGATTTGGGTAGCGGTGAATGGTGACCGCCATTGTCACATACATATCTGGCGGTGTCACCCGCGATCGTGCCTGGGTTATGGGTGGTGCCACACCACAGGGGCCAGGTGGTAGGCACTGCCATATGTCTGCCAGACAGTGCCTGGAGTGACCGTGATTTGGGTAGGGGTGCATGGTGACCACCATTGTCACATACATATCTGGTGGTGTCACCCGCGATCGTGCCTGGGTTATGGGCGGTGCCACACCACAGGGGCCAGGCGGTAGGCACCGCCATATGTCTGCCAGACAGTGCCTGGAGTGAGCGTTAATGGAGTTTTGGAGTAGCTGTGCTGCACCTATTGTGTCCTCCAGCTCTCTGCTTAGGCCAACATGTACAGTGCCCAGTGTCTCAACAATTGAAGGGTCCTCATGAGGGCAAATGCACTGAAGGGACATGTCACTCCACGTCATCAACACATACCATATATGGGTCGCCAGTACATTGCATGGGCACATACACTCGCACATGTCACATGTGCTGTGTAATGACATGTAGACTGTCCAGTTAATGTGTTGCATAGCATATATAGATAATGGTCAATGTCTGTGTGTGCAATGTAACGCACACTGTCGTCTCATTTTCTGAACAAGGGGCATCAGCAACTGGCACATTGTCCAATGCACATGCACACACGTGTCCCCCATGCTCAGCCGGTGGTCAGTGTGTAGTTGAAGTGTGCCATGTGCAACGTGTTTTGGTAGGTGTATCAGGGCCAGCAACATGGTGTGTTCGGGTAGTATTGCAATTAGTAACATATGCTGGGGGTCATACTCACAGGTATGCACACATATCTGTTAGTATATCACACTGTGCATGCGAATGAGCCGGAGGGGTGCACAGATAATTGCTGCTGGTAAGAGGACAGGTGTACGAGTAGTGTGCCTGATGTGTACCTACTTGTGAAGTGCCCTGTCGGTTAATGGTGCATGTTGTAAGACTTGGGAATGTGTCTGTTGAAAAAATTGATGTGATGCACATTTCATTGTCTTCTGCATTGACATCTGTGCACTGTGATCTGTCCTAGGAGGAGGAGGCCCAATATCCATCGTCCGTTCACAGTCCTGGCAGACATGGAGAATGAGGATATAATTCGCAAATTCAGGCTGGACAGACAAACCCTGCAGAACCTATGTGCCATGTTGGAGCCCCACCTGCAGCCACGTCGGACATATCCAACAGCTTTCACCGCAACATCTAAGGTGATGGCATGCCTGCATTTCTTTGCAACAGGCTCATTCCAGCACACGGTCGCAAGTGCAGGCGGGATGTCACAGCCGATGTTCAGCATGGTGCTGAGGGATGACCTGTCGGCCATGGTGCTGTACAAAGACAGATATATCCATTTTCCCAGGGGGCCTGAGTTGGTGGCTGTGAAGGGCGATTTCTATGCCCTTGGACATATCCCCCATGTCATTGGTGCAATTGATTGCACACATGTTGGGCTTGTGCCACCACAGGCACGTGAACAGGTTTACCGCAATAGGAAGCATTCACACTCGGTAAATGTTCAAGTGGTGTGCCTGGCGGACATGATCATCTCACACGTGTGTGCCAAGTTTCCCGGCTCAGCCCATGATGCCCACATCTTGCGCAGCAGCATTGTTCCTCAGCTGATGGCCAATCTGCTTCCTGAGCGTGCATGGCTTGTGGGTGAGTATGCATAGTGGATTAGAGTGGTGTGTGTGTGACATGCTGTTGTGTTGCATTTTGGGAGTGCAAGGTTAATCTGTGTCTCTCACACCCAGGTGACTCAGCATATCCGAACCGCCCGTGGTTGCTGAGCCCATTGCGGAATCCCGTCATGCCAGCTGATGTGCGATACAATGATGCCCATGGGAGGACACGGCGTGTGATAGATTGGACATTTGGTCTCCTAAAATAAAGATTTCAGTGCCTGGACCGTACTGGAGGTGCCCTTATGTACTCGCCAGGGAAGGTGTGTCAGATAGTGGTGGCATGCTGCATGCTCCACAACCTGGCCATTCACAAGGCAATACCCCTGATCCTGGATGACGATGATGAGCAGCCAAGGCCGCCGCCTGCAAATCAAGCCGGATCCAGTGACGAGGGCAGTGGAGAGGAGGAAGGGGTCGACATGCGTCGACAGCTCATCACCCGCTACTTCACTTGAAGGTGAGTGATGATGCAGAAAGGACAAAATGGTCTGATGGTGTTGCTGTTGCTGTGTGGGTGTATGTGAGCTTGCTGACTGCAGCTTGGTGTTGACTCATTGCTGCCTGCCAATGTATGTGTGATTGGTTAGTGTGATACAGAATGTCTCTATGGTGACTGTTGCTCTGTGTAAAGTTTGTAGATCTGAGTACCTTGTTGACAAGTGTTGTGTGATGTGTGCAATGCCACACCCATACAAGTGACTCTTGTTCTGCGGTTTTCCCTAGGTCCCTTCAGCATCTCACTTGTTACCTACATTCCATTCCCCTGGACCATGTCCTACACGGTGAAGGTTGCACATCCTGTATTAAAGACGGAGCAGACACAACAACATGTGTGTAAGGTGTATTTATTTACAACTGTGACATGCGAGGGTGGAGAAGATGTGAAAGGGGGAATTGAAGAAGTGAGTTGACAGTCATGGTAGATGAGATACTTGAGTAGTCCCCACAATTATGTGGAGACCCAGTCCAACAGATAGATGCCATTCACATGGCAGTGTGGTGAAGGATAGTCCAAAAGGTCAATGCAGTGGTGCAGTGGTCTGCCATCATGGCTGGCTCGGGGACTAGCGTTTGGCAGGTGCTTGGCACGTGAGTCCCCCTGGCCTTTCCTTGGACGGCCCCTCTTGCGCTTGACTGGAGGGGCCACTGCTGCAGGGGCAGTGGTGTCTGAGGACTCACCCCCCTCTGTGGACGCAGGGGAGGATAATGAAGTGTCATCCTGCTGCCCAACAGGGGGAGGCGGAGGGATAGAATGTTGCGCTTGCCTGTCCCTCAGAACCGCCACCAGCTGCCCCAAGAGGTCCACAATCTGTCCCATGCGTGTGTCCATGGACCTCAGCAGCAGGAGGTGCTCCCGAGATTCTTCCTCTAACCGGCCCATTCGTCCCTGGGCCTGTTGGTAGGCCCCAAGGACTCTGTCGATGTGGCCCAGGGCTTCCGTCCCAGGATCAGTCCCCCTCTGCATGACCCTGTCCCGACCAGCTGCACTGCTGCCATGGTCCTGTCCGGTCCTCACATTGGCCCGCTGCATCCTCTCCCTGGCCTCCGCAGTCGATGTGGTGGGCTGCTCAACCCCTGGGGCAGGGAGGGTGTTGCGGACAGCTGTGGTGGTGGTGGTGGTAGTGGTTGACACACAGGCCGTGACAGCAGCTGTCAGAGGATGGTCAGGGGCTGCAGCTGATGTGGTTGGGGAGACAATGGGTGCCTGGATCTGGTTGCAGCCTGCCACACCAGATGGGCCAGCGTGGAGCTCCTCATCCAAGGAATCCAGGGAGTCCTCATCCAGTTGTCTCTGTTCCGGGGGGACTGGCTCTGCAGGGTGGTGTCATCCTCTGCAGTGAGTTCTTGGTCACCTGTGGGTCAGATGAGAAATGGTCATTGTGTTGCACCCATCAAAGTTTGTGTTAGCAGTGTTACATCAACTGTTTGTACATCCAGCAGTTGTTCACTGTACAAATTTGCATTGACCGACATCCAGTGATGCATTACAAGCTGTTGTGGTACATGCATTACTTGTCCATATTGGGAGTTGTCAAGACATGACATGCACAATATAATTTTTTGACATTGACAGTCTCATGTTGGCATCCTGTTATTGATCAATCATATGTCATCCATTTACGCGTATGTGTCACTTGTAGAGCCTTGCAGCGGTTTACTCTGCACAGTGAGTGACCATTGTAGTTTCATGCATACCTTTTCAATGTGGTGTAGATATCTGTATTTGCAATTCCAGACATGCTTAAGTTTGCTTTAATTAGATCCTAGGTGGTCTGGACCACTGCTACTGTCAGATGGCATGTAGTGGTGTGCATGGTTGTGCTCGGAGTTCCATCTACATGTGTTTCAGTCATTCACACTTTGGTTGCTGTCACAGTTTCATTTTCTTAGGTGTGTGCACACTATAGTTGCCAATACTATCTGGGTGTGCAGTTGTGCATTGAGAGGCCTGGTGTCCTATGCCAACATGTTTTTTTAAATGCATATCTGGCTGCATGTTGTGGCTGTTGATATGTTGTGTTTGCTGTGTTTTCCTTGTATTTGAGAGACCTCTCTGTGTGTGTATGATGAGGGCTTCCATCTTGGTCCAGTGTGGGACAAGTCAGCATGATATGTCCACATGCCAGTTCTTTTGAAGTGTACATTGCAATGACTGACACATGCATGTTGGTGCCAGGAAGTAATGGGTCTTGTGTGCTGGCGGTCAGGTGGGCCCGTGTGAGTTGTTGTGCAAGCTTCCCAGCCCCACACACCCCGACCTGTGAGATGCGGTTACCTACCTGTGAGTTGGGTGGGTAGCATACATTGCCTGCCACATGCTTCTTATTGGGGGTGTAGTGTCCCATCCTCCATAGTGGTGGAACAGCATGCATGTTGCATTTTGTGGGACGGATAGCCAAACACACTACACTGTCTCACTGTGTAGATGGCTAACTACCGTTTGAGGTGAAGGTGAGCAATGACATGGCTATGTGACTTGGTAGAAATCTTTGGATGGAATGTGCGTGTGGTGAGCATGATGTGTGTGTGGCTTTTTGTACCCATTGATTTCAGATTACATTTGGTCATGGGGTATAGCCCACCATCACTGTTGTCCCAGCTATCTGGCTGTGGGGTTCACTCCCCCGACATTTGAAGGCACAATAGGGCAAGGGGTATAGTCTCGTAGCACAGTGGTGACATACAGCATGGTGAAGATCTCACCCAGCATACATTTCCACACTGTCATGGTTTCATGGTATTTGTGGACCTGAGAACATGAGCACAGTACTGGTGAAGCAGTTGTTCCAGGGCATCCATACGCTGACATGTTGTGGTCAACAGTGGTGTGTGTGTGGGATGTACTCAGCCCTGTGCAGACAATGTGTGGTTTTGGGGCCAGACTATACCAGCACTGTTCAGACAGACAGTGTGAGATGTGAACATTGTCAATGCATACACACATTGGTGGTCCAAACAAGACACCTTTGTCAATTTAATTCAGACAAGGTGCTGTTCTGCAATTCAGTGCAGCACTGTGGTAGCTGGGTGTGTTGCAGGACATTTGGGATGTGCTTAGTTTAGCATTGTGAGTCCCAGCTGCAGTGTAGTTTTTGGGTGCACTGCACTTCCACTGTTTACATTGCAACACTGTGGTATGACATGGTTGATTTGCACTTTGCTATACAAACGGCCAGACACTGCTGCAGGGCAGCATGATCGTTGTTAGTGTTGCAGTGTGTGATGCCTGGCACAGTGTACACAATGTGGGTCAATTTTGAACAGAGACTTGTGCATGGTGACTACAACACAACTGTTTTGCATTATTCGTGTTGGTGACTGTGGACTAAGTGGCATGGTGTCATGTGCGGCTGCACAGACGTCACATGCCTATGAGTGGGACTAGTGCTCCATCCTGCTCAGCTGTGGGACAAGGGGGCCAGGTGGGAGTTGTAGTGCAGGCCACCCAAACACCCACCCACCTCCCTGTAAAGATGGCTACCTACCTGTTAGGTGAGGGTGTAGCACACAATGGCTGAGGCATGCTTCTGGGTGGGGGGAGGGCTACATCCTGCTCAGCTGTGGGACAAGGGGGCCAGGTGGGAGTTGTATTGCAGGCCTCCCAAACACCCACCCACCTCCCTGTAAAGATGGCTACCTACCTGTTAGGTGAGGGTGTAGCACACAATGGCTGAGGCATGCTTCTGGGTGGGGGCAGTGCTCCATCCTGCTCAGCTGTGGGACAAGGGGGCCTGGTGGGAGTTGTAGTGCAGGCCTCCCAAACACCCACCCACCTCCCTGTAAAGATGGCTACCTACCTGTTAGGTGAGGGTGTAGCACACAATGGCTGAGGCATGCTTCTGGGTGGGGGAGGGCTACATCCTGCTCAGCTGTGGGCCAAGGGGGCCTGGTGGGAGTTGTAGTGCAGGCCTCCCAAACACCCACCCACCTCCCTGTAAAGATGGCTACCTACCTGTTAGGTGAGGGTGTAGCACACAATGGCTGAGGCATGCTTCTGGGTGGGGGCAGTGCTCCATCCTGCTCAGCTGTGGGACAAGGGGGCCTGGTGGGAGTTGTAGTGCTGGCAGCATGTACACATGTACCCATGGTGATGTTGCTAACTACCTTTGGGGGCTTCAGGGGGAGTGTCTGTTGTATCTGTGAGAGATGTGTTGGGGGAGTGTTGTGCACATGAATGAATTTGAACCTAGGAGGTATTATTTTGTAATAGTGCAAGACAGTACATTTGTGTGATGTTAGGCATTTGTTTGTACTTACCAGCCTCCACTCCCCGGGTATTCCTGAGAGACTCTCTGGATGTAGAATGCCAAGCACCTTCTCCTCCCATTCAGTGAATGTTTTGAGTGGAACGGGAGGGCCACTGCCTGTCCTGTGAGCCAGCTCATGGTTCTTGGCTCTCTTCTTTTGACCACTGCCTTCAGATCGTGCCACCTCTTCACGATTTCATCTCTATTGCGTGGCACAGTCCCTACTGCATTGACCTTCTCTACTATCCTTCTCCACATTTGTGTCCTTGTTGCTAGTGGTGTCTGTTGGACCTGGTTACCAAACAATTGTGGTTCTACCCTGATTATCTCATCGACCATGACCCTCAACTCACTCTCACTAAATTTGGGCATTCTCTGTGGTGACATGGTGTGTGATGTGTCAAGGTGTTTAGGGTGCAGGTGTGGAAGTGGTGGTGATGTGTGTGTGTTGTGCAGATTTGCCTCTCCTGTCATCTGTGGTGGATGTCCCCTCAGTTGTGGAGTTTTGCAAAGGATTGTGGTCTGTTGGGGGCTGGATTTATACTGGTGTCTGTGGGTGTGTCAGGATGGGGTATTGGTAGCAGGTGTGGTGTGTGTGTGAACCTGGGATTTGTAGTTTTGGAGTTTACCATGGGGGTGTGTCTTTGGGCTGTGTTAGCTATTTTTGGGTGCATGCCTTGTTTGGTTGGTGCACTTTGTGGCCATGTTGTGTGTTTTTCTAGCGACCGCCATTTTTTTAACGGAGCGTCCGCAGTGGTGGCTCGGCTACGGCGCTTCCGCCGTCTCACTGATTCTTCGATGTTGTCGACCGCGGCGGTCGGAAACAGCGCACTGCACCGCGGGGATGTCGGGAATATCATAATTTCGATGGCGGTGTCTCCGCTGTGGTTGCGGTCGTTTGGGCTGTTTCCGCTGCGAAACCGACCGCCGCGGACGGGTTTGGGCCTTCTCCGCAGGCGAACTGCGGTTTCTCTGGTCTCCTTTCTGCCGCGGTTGGATTTTTACCGCCGAGGATCCTAATCTAGCCCTCGGTTTTCCCGGGGTAGCGGCGGGCGGTGTTTTCCTGCTACCATGGCGGTCGGTTGTTTTTCCGTCTGCCATCGCAATGACCTCCTTAGTTTCTTCAGAGTTACACAGAAAGAATAGACGGGCGTTTCAATAAAAGGATTTATTGAACAGTCTTGTTTCTCGTGTAAGAGATATGAGCTGTTATGATCACAAGACAGTATGCAAGATATATTATGTACAGCGTAAGCAGTAGAAAGAAATAATACTGCGCTAGCATTATCTTTTAGCTATGACACATATATTCATATACATAAATAACATAAGCTAAAAATGCGAGTACTCATAAGATGCTTCTCTAACTAGTTCTATCCCAGTGTACCTAACCTAAGTGTAGTGCAAGGTAAGAAGTAGGTGATGTATTCTATAGTATGGTATGCTATAGAATGCCAAGAGTCTGGTATGCCAAGAGTCCCTCTAGGTTCTAGTCAGCTCCATACCTTGAGAATGAGAGAGGTGGGAATCTCTTTCCGGGTCTTCGAACTCTAACACCCCGCGAAGGGAGTCAGAACACTGGAAGCTGGATTCTCTGTGAGCAGGGATAACAGCGTCTCTTGTCAGTGCGTCAGGCCGGGACACGGGGTCCTCTAAAGTCGAGGTCTCCTCCTACTTGCTTGGGCAAGGGAAGGTATATTTATACCCGGTAGGTGCCTTGGAATGTTAGCATTGATGTAAAGTCGGGCAGAGGAAGACGTCAGGAATGAACCCTTAAGGAATAGCAGTTCATGCATAATAAATGAGTTCTTGGAGAAATCAATAATCCTGTGCTAGGGGAACTCCCAAGAGCTTAAGGGTCTGGTTTCTAAGAACTCATTGTGACGTTGGGGTGGACGGATGTAGGTAACCATGCCTGTATTTGGATAGCATGGCTAATGCCTAAATAAGGACTGGGATCTTATGCCTATATAAGGGCAATGCGAATTGTGCCTATATAAGGACATGTTTCAGGAAAACCTATATACGGACACCTAAAGCGGAATACAACACCCACTCCACTTTCGAATGAACGATAGTACTAAATGCTAAACATTAAATGCTAAACATTAAACTGAGTACCACATGTTGCTAAAAACATTTCTAAAAGCATATTAAAAGAAGTTGTTTTAAAAGAAACTGTTGCTAAACATGTAATGCAATAGGTACTGTACATTTTAAAGCAATTTTTCATTCTAGGCATATATCATAAATAAAATGCAACATGAATGAATAAACAGAAATATATACATATGACGAAATGGTTGACAAGTATTCAAAAAATCAAAGCCATTTCATATCATGGTACTCAATGAAATTGTGGTAAATAAGGTGACAATGTGTCCCTGGAAGTATTCAAAGAAGTCCATTCTATATGAATAGTTCTACTCTAAGCAGAGTGAATTGCCATGTATTTTCAAAAATAGAGAGAGAGAAAAAAAAAATCAATTTTCAGGAACAGTTCCAAGTTTTGTTCTGTTTTGAAAATATGGAGGCCAAATTCATTGCTTCCCCGGTACACTGTGAGCCGAATCAAAGTCAGTGTATGGGTCTGGTGTAAACATGAAATCATCTATTCCTGTAGACAAAAGATCGTCTACCGATGTCGGTGACAGTTGGAACACCTCGTTTAGAAGGTTAACTGCACAGACATGTGAAGCATCGCCTTCAGCATAGGATGCCGCAGCAATGTTCGCATCCGTTGTTAACTGTGTGCCTGTTGATCCATCCCGTACCTCAGCAGCAGCAGGAAGCGTCTGTGAGATCTCAAGGAATGCCGTCATCAGGATTGGTAGTCTCTGGGGACAACACAGAGCATGGGCCGTTATCAGGTCCAGTAGAGTATCGATATCCGTTGGCATGACTGATGGGAGTGTTAGACAGATGTCTAGCACGCATTCTTCACCGCAAAGCAGGCAGCGTAGAACAAGTAAGATGCAATCTTGCCAGATTGGTCGAAATGACAGAAACCATGTTGTATTAAGTTCCCGTAGACGAGGTATGCCCAAAAGTTGCACTATGCGCTCACAGCACTTCCGTTCTAGGAGAGCTTTCTCCAAATTGCTGGGAGTGACGCCGGTTGATAGGCTTGCCATAGCGTAGTAGTAGGAATAAAAACAGGATTCCTGCAACAAGTGCTAGAATTAATGGCACACCACCAAACACCGAATGTGCGAAGTTTGGAATGATTCCGAGGACTGCCTGAAAAGGTGTTAACAGTCCTGAACAGATGGTCTTAAATACATGTACAATGCCGCTCGTATCAGACATGTTTAAGATACGTCCCATCATTTCTACGAAATGTATACAGCAGTTTGTACGAATTAGAGCCTGTATCTCAGCCGAAGTCCTTGCGATTTGTAAATCATAGATTTCTTTGGCCGAGGTCAAAGGCACGGTTTGTTGTAAAAGCATGGCTTTCATTCTGCTTAAAGTATCAAAACGTATAAAAGAAACATTCAATGAAGGCCATAGAGGCGACTCCCTGACTGTCTCTATTTGGGGGAACAATACTTGCATACAACAAGTAACCCTGGAGCTAACCGTTACCAGATATGGGATTCCTGGCAACATGCCACAGCAACTCTGATCATTCAACATGAGGTAACTCCCGTTAGAAAGTTGGCCAAACGTTGGATTAATCACAGTAGCCGGTGTACCCTGCAGGTGGCAGGACAAGTTTGCCACAGAACCATTACAAGCCCCGTGTAAAGAAATGTCCTGACATATGAGTGAACTGCTCAGTGTATTTTCACAGTGTGTACCGCTTAGAAACACTTCACGATCCCCACTCCAACATCTGTATTCGTAAGGTAAATCCCAGGATGTCTTAATGTATTCTTTACCCAACCTTTCATATTTGCCTGCTTGCATTTGTTTGAGGCAATACTGAAAATGAAAAGTAGTGACAGGCAGAGTTATTTTGCCATGGATAAGCCATTCTGTAGCTGGTTTTCTGCTACCGTAAATGCTAATTTTTCCAGTTTTTCAATGCTCAGCACTGTATACTTTGCTCCCCTTTGTGCCAGTTCGATCTGTTTATCCGTTAGATTGTATTCTGAAAACAGAGATGATGTGTTGATAAACGCCAAGGTACATAGCCTGTACTCAAGGATTGCAGCGTCCAGCCTAATAACATAATAGAACGTAACTGAGATTGGCCTTGTTGTAACATGGCTAAATCTTGTTCTAGTATGTCAATAGCAGAGGATACAATGTTGTCCAGTGAATAAATTCTGGATGACAAAGTTGTTAACCCATTGTCGACCACAGTGAGAGATTTCTCTAAGTTAATACGATCAAGTTCACGTATTCTTTCTGCGGCCTCTGCCTGTGAAACCTTCCATATTTCATTATAAGCAGCATAAATGCCAGCATATATGAAACGTTTTTGACACGGTTTTCTTGGTCCTAGCAAGAAATCCCTAAGGTCTGCGTCTTCTTTAAGTAAAGATAAGTGTTGTTTCACATCCTCGAGTGTAGATTTTTGTAACCAGTCGAGGCACAATTTTCCTACACTGTATGCTGTTACTACCCCCGGATGTTGTCGTTGAACGTAACGTGGGTCTGGCCTATGGATAGTAAAGCCCTGTATTCTATTCAGGAATCTTTCTTGACAGATGTTTGTGTCTGTGGGCCAGAGCAACCATTTTTTCCAATCAGGATTTGTTCTGTTGTTTTGTAGTATTGTGTCTACTGTGACCGCTCCCTGTGTAGTGCTATTACTCGCAGGTGTTGGTACAGAAGGTGTGTTCATGTCTTTGATCTTGGCTAAACCAAGGCAAGACGTTTGTTGCACAGTGTCATTCAAAAACATTATTTGCTGTGGGATGATACAGGCTCTAAACAAAGCTTCTATCCCCTGCACTTGCCAATCTTTAGAACCCCAGACAGATTTTGTGTCGATTGTGTCTTTCCAAAAGTTAAATCCTTGTCTAGACAGATGGGTAATAAAGGCTGCAGAATAAATCTGTTTTTGTATTAGTTAACATAATTTTCTGTCCTGTTTTGATTACATTCTTATAGTAAAATGTTTCTGGATCAGATGTATTGTACCCTGAAAAATATGGAAATTTATTTGCAAACGTTTTTGAACTACCCTTTGGTGGTGTAGGACAATGTTCCCATTGGTTAAACATAAACACATTTCTAGGTGTTGCAGATTTATGCAAGAAATGATGACCATAGTGGTTGTAACAATAAAGCTGTTCGTAGTCTGATGAACCCTCTAAGTATTCATTGTTAGAGAACGCAGCAGACCTTTCTAGATCAGACATCATATCATTAACAGTCTCAAAGTCCCAATCATCAGAATAGGTACTGGAGGTAATAAAGTCACTTAATGAAATTTTAAATAAATGTGGAATCTTCAAAAGTTCAGTCGGGCCGAATATGTCGAAATCGGTTTTGTCCCAAACTATACCATCCTGTATAGGAACGGCTGTGATGTTTACTGCTGACAAGTCTCTTGCTTCACGATAGGAAGATTTGTGTGGTTTTAAAAGTAAGTTCACATTTTTACTTTCAGTGTCCATACGACTGCATCTGCCATTTATAAGCAAGCTAAGAGTCATAACCAAAGCTAGCCAAAACAGAAAGAAAAATATTCCAGAAATAATCCATATTTCAATCCATGGTGAAACCAGATAAATCTCATTCAGAAAATGAAAAAGGTCTTGTATTTGTTGTTTGAAAGTTTTTGAGGCCGGCGTCGTTTCAGGCTCACTTGGAACCTCAGAAAACGTATCAAAGTTAATGAAATAGCCAGAAGCAGTTCGGTCAATTGTGGAAATTGCATCAGGATTTGTAGAAATCACTGGAACCAGTTGATCACATGTTACGTTGGTGTAGACAGGTGTATCTGGACGAACTGTTACTTGAGTTTCAAGAGGGATGAGTTCCATAGCATTGTTGCTTAGTCCTTCATCTTTTACTGCTGAATTCTCGATGGTTATGAGTCTTTCAGTCTGAACCTCTTGGATAGTAGCGAGAGGAGTGCGTCTGCTACTAGGTCGGAGTCCACGAGGCCTACTATTTAGTATTGGCCACATACTGTGGTTTGATGAGGTCAATTGACACAAATCTTTTCTCCTTTTTTCCAGCAAGGGCGGCAGAAGTACTGTTCTTGTTCCGTGGACGGCTAGGACAGGTACTGGTTGTCTGTAAGAAGGTCCAAATTCCTTCTTGTCCGCAATCTTCTCTCTGACTAGATCCCCAACTTTTGGGATCCAGACAGGCCTTGCTGGGACTGCCGGTTTTTCCCCAGTGGTGGTTGGCTTCAGGAACACGTTGCTTTGTTTCGATCTTAGTTCATTTAGATCCTGTAAAACAGCCAAACGATCTTTGATATCAAAGGGTTTATTTTCCACCACTGTGCCTTTACATTCGAGATCAGGAACCCACATTCTTGTCCCAAATAGGACCTCATATGGAGTGACTCCCTAGAGAACTTATTGGCAAATTATTTAATGAGATTTGGACCCCATAAAGATGTTTGACCCACCCATCACCCGAACCTAATACTCTAGCTGTTATAGACTGCTTTATGTCCCTCAGGATGAAACGGAGAGGAGTACTTAGGGGTGGGCGGAATTTGCGGAGTTGCGTTCCCCAAAATTCAGCGAAACGGCAAGAAATCTCTGCGAGCACGCGGAATTTTGCGTGCTCGCGGAGATTTCGCTGCGCCCGTTGTAATCTATGCAGGGTCACTCTCAGGGGCAGACGAGCATCGTCCCAGAATGAATCCTGCCCTGCATATTTGTCCACGAAGATGCCACCGTTTTGTGCAATACCTCTACTCAACTGGAGTACTTTCTACTGGCTAATCAGTAAGTGCTACCTCGTTGGGTAAATGTATAGTGCCTTTCCTACACTACAACAGCGTAAAGGACCAGAAGAATTGTCCCCAGTGACCTGTGTGTCTGTAACTTTGCCACCGCGCCGAAAGCACCGGGGTCCTTTGATTAAGCTGTTCATCAGCGGCAGACGAGGAGAAGGAACCTCCTGGTCACAGGAACTACACGAGGATTGCGCTCGAGAAAATCAAGGATGCAAAGACCTCCATCAAGGATTACAGCTAACTTTTCACGTTGGAAATGGAGAGAAGGCACATCTGCTTAACCACGCTCACAAATTCTACACGAGGATTGCGCTCGAGAAAATCAAGGATGCAAAGACCTCCATCAAGGATTACAGCTAACTTTTCATGTTGGAAATGGAGAGAAGGCACGTCTGCTTAACCACGCTCACGAATTCTACACGAGGATTGCGCTCGAGAAAATCAAGGATGCAAAGACCTCCATCAAGGATTACAGCTAACTTTTCACGTTGGAAATGGAGAGAAGGCACATCTGCTTAACCACGCTCACGAATTCTACACGAGGATTGCGCTCGAGAAAATCAAGGATGCAAAGACCTACATCAAGGATTACAGCTAACTTTTCACATTGGAAATGGAGAGAAGGCACATCTGCTTAACCACGCTCACGAATTCTGCACACCTGCCCTGCATATTTATTTATCCACGAAGATGCCACCGTTTTGTGCAATACCTCTACTCAACTGGAGTACTTTCTACTGGCTAATCAGTAAGTGCTACCTCGTTGGGTAAATGTATAGTGCCTTTCCTACACTACAGCAGCGTAAAGGACCAGAAGAATTGTCCCCAGTGACCTGTGTGTCTGTAACTTTGCCACCGCGCCGGAAAGGCGCCGGGGTCCTTTGAGTAAGCTGTCCATCATAGTGGGGAAAGGGCGGGAAGACGTTGCATACCGCTAGTGTATGTGGGGTGGGGCAAAACGGGCGGGGCATCCATGCGAGTTCACATGCATCTTGTTTATAAAGGGTCAGAGCACGATCTGAGCAGCAGATGAGGAGAAAGAACCTCCTGGCCACTGGACCTACACGGGGATTGCGCTCGAGAAAATCAAGGATGCAAAGACCTCCATCAGGGATTACAGCTAATGTTTGGCGGTAGATCTGGGCAGAAAGCACTCCTGCTTAGCCTCGACCTTGCTCACGAATTCTTTGTGCTGATTAATGTGTTACAGAATTTGAGCTTCAACTCGGGCACCTGCTGTTAACAGATGTACAGGCCAACAGCTATTCTTCGAGTAAAGAGAAATTCCGGCCGTCGTTCGAGAAGGTTGACAAGGCTGTGGAGGTACTCACAATGCTATATTGAAACTGTAAAGACTTGTATGGAAGTTGGAAAAGTTAATTAAAGTGTTTTTATCCTCTCAATTCTTGTTCGATTTTGTCACATTGGTTGTTTAACAAACCAGAATAATAATTGCATAGAAACACTAGGTGGCGCCAATGTCTTTCCGAGAGCAGAACTTTTTGTCCTGCATTAGAATAGTCAAGTGATGAGTAAATCTGTAAGTGCTTCATGCACCCGAATTCCGTTCCGCCGCGGATCGCGGAAGTTTCGACATTTCCGCGTTCCGCGCGGAATGCGGAAATGCCGAAATTTCGCAAGTTCCGCGAGCGGAACGGAATTTGCCACCCACCCTTAGGAGTACCGCAATGCTACGCCCAAACTGGCCATGGCTTCTTTGTAAGCCCGAGAGCTAAACGCAGGGCCCTGGTCAGAATGTAGTGTGCCAATTGCGTATGTGCCAATAAAGACTCGCAAATCTTTTATAACAGTTCGAGCGTCAGCCGAGCGCTGAGGCCACATCCATAGGAACCTTGACTTAGTATTTGTGGGATTGCATTTGTCCAAAAGGACGCCTGCGCGTAGATAGTCTAATGCTGTCTAACAATGGTGTCTGTACTGGGCAGGCTACTTCGTAGTCTGGTGTCTGATGGCGTTCTGCACCACGCTGTCTATTGTAGTCTATGCAGTCATCGATGAAGATGTGAATCTGTGTATTAATTCCAGGCCACCAATACATCTCTTTTAATGTTAATATTGTTTTAGAGATCCTTGATGTGACAGACCCTCCCCCAGATGTGCTTCATAAATCAAAGCTGCTCTACGTTCCATGTTTGGAATTACCCTATCCCCCACGCCAGGGATTCGAGCAAAAGGAACGTTGTTTGCATCAATTACATAAGAGTACTTGAGTGGAAATTTCTTTGGTAATGCTGCACCACTGCCTTTGCTTGAAGCATTGACAGCCAACAATATCTCACTGTCTATCCTCGTTTTTGAACGAGTGATCACAGCTACGGAAGCCGTCTGAACAGCCCCCTTTGCGGCTTCATCAGCCAATGAATTCCTTGCAACGTGAACGCCATCACGTTGATGACTCAGCGTGTGTATCACGTGAGCTTTTGGTAGTTTGTTTCTCAACTGAACTACTTGTTCCCAAAGCGTTTTATGCTTTATTGTGCCACCTTTTGCATCTTTGAACCCGTTTTGGAGCCAATTCTGTATATATTCATTATACGACTGAACACAGTAAAAAGAATCGCACACTATAAGTGTGGGGAATTCGCGATCTGTATTTTCAAGTGCCAGTTTGAATGCTTGTAGCTCAGCTCGCTGAGCTGTACAATCTCCTAGAGATTGAGTTTTAGTGACCATTGGTCTGAAGTTACCATCTTGCATGCAACCTTTAACGATTGCGCACGCTGCACTGTAAGCTTGCTTACTCCCTGTAGCGGGTTGTGCTGATCCGTCAGTATAAATTATAAATTCGTACTGATCTAGAGGCAGAATTTCAGTGGGCAGAGGACATTCATGTTCATATTGCAGGAACGCTTGTGTTTTTAAATCAGGATCAAAAACATATTCAACATCTGTTGCAGCAAGAGAATTAACCCATTGTATCCATCTAGGATGTAAAGCTTTTGCATTTGGAATGCTCGCTTTTGTAACCGCCTCTAAGGCTGGTACTGGAGTTACGACAATAATGCGTTTCCCTTGAGCTAGAGCTCTTTCTTTTGCTACAGTGGTTTAAACTGCTGTCAGTATTTTTTCTGTTGAAGTTAAGCGCATTTCTGCTTGTGTATACAAATGTGATTTGTATGCTATTGGTACTTTTTCACCCTCATTAAATGTTAAATAGGTGAATCCGCATTGACCCGAAATTATTCGGATCACTAAATTGCGTTTATTTACGCGTGTTTGTAAGTGATTTGTTGCTAACATGTTAGCTTGGAGTGAACGCAGGATTTCTGTGTGTTCTTTTGTCCAATGTTTTGTTGAAATATCAGGTTTGATTAATTCGTAGAGAGGTTTAACCCTTTCTGCGTAATTTAGAATGTAAGTTCTTCCAAAAGTTAGGAAACCCAAGATGGATTGTAAATTTTTCAGCATTTTTGGAGGTTGGAGCAGCGCGCACTTTTCTAAAAAATTAGCTGCCAGGCTCTTGCCTTCACTTGAAAGCTCATATCCTAGGAAAAGAACATTGAGATGGGCAATTCTGGATTTTTTAAAGTTGAATTTATAGCCTTCAGAGGCGAAGCCCAATATAATGGTACTCACCCTGTTCATGTGCCTATCTAGGTCATCGTCTGTCAGATAGATGTCATCGACATATGACAATGCCTCATTATCATAAATTTGTAGTAACTCTGTTACTCTTGCTGAGAATAACCCCGGGCTGTTTTTGAACCCTTGTGGGAGTCTACAAAATTGACGCTGGGTCCCCATTATTGAGAAAGCTGTTAAGTACCTGCTTTCAGGTGCTATGTTTTGACAAAAGAAACCATTTGAAATGTCCAATGTGGTTTTATATTTTTACGCACAATGTTATTCATTAATGCTGTACTATGTGCATTTTGCACTGCAAATGTTTTGGAACAAGTGTTCAAGTGTCTGTAATCCAAAACTAGACGATATGTATTGTCTGGTTTGGATACAGGAAACAAAGGATTGTTCATTGAGGAGGTGCATGTTTCAATCACCCCTTGGTATTCAAGTTGATCTAAGATCTCCCTGACCTATTTTTTAGCTTCTTGCTTTATTGGGTACTGCCTTTGTGCAGTAGGTTCATTTTTTAGCTGTATTTTATGGTGAGGTGAGTCCTCATCCCATCCTACATGATTTTTGTATAATGCTGGGGCCTGGGCAACTGCCCATTTCCTGGCATAAGTATATTTTAGGTGAATTGGAATATGATTGGAGAAGGCTGGCATAATGATGTCCTCGCCATGTGGGCACTCCCTAACTAGGAGGCTCATTACGATGGCGGACGGAAAAAATTCCGACCGCCATCGTTGCGGAAAATCACCGTCCGCAGGTACCGCGGAAACCCCACCGACCCTATTACGATCAACTGCCAAAATATTCCGTCCGCGGCGGTAGGAGGCATCGAAAAACCGCCCGTAGAGGGCAGAGAAAGTGAAAATGCAACCGCGACGGTCGGTAACATAGCGGAAACACATCAACCTGCCGCCGGACACGCGGAGTGACCGCCAATGATATTATGATATCCCCGATGTCACAGCGGTACGTTCCGCAGTCTGCGCCCGCCGCGGTCGCTAACAGTAATGAATGTGAGATACGGCGGAAGCCCTGCAGCATAGCCATCGCTGCGGATGCTCCGCCAAAAAAATGGCGGCCAAGTAAAAAAAACAACTATAAGGCCAGCAAATGCACACAAGCAACTAGCCCTGCCCCCAAAATAAGCAGAAACCTCCCAATGACACCCCCCATGGCAAATTCAATTATACAAATCACAGGACAACCCACACAGAACACCTGACTGCATTACACCATCTTGACACACCCACATAGCTGAGCATAAAACCAGCCCCTTCCCTGTCCACAATCCTTTGCACTACTCCAGCCCTGAAGGAACCAAAGCCTGCAGCACATTGGATAGGCAAAACACCACACATCTCACCAGCACAACACACACACACACCACCTACACCACCCTCACAACTGCACCCCATAACACCAGCACAGCACACACCATGGCACATCACAAAATGCCAAAATTCACTGACACTGAGTTGACAGTAATGGTAGATGAGATAATCAGAGTAGAACCACAACTCTTTGGCAGCATGGTCCAACAGACACCATTAACCACAAGAACAAACATGTGAGCAAGGATAGTGGGCAGGGTCAATGCAGTAGGGAATGTGCCCCGCAACAAGAATGAAATCATGAGGTGGTGGCATGACCTGAAGAGTGTTGTCAAGAAGAGGATGGCCAAGAATCGTGAGCTGGCTGATGCGACTGGTGGAGGCCCTCCCATCCCACCAAAACCGTTCACTGCTTGGGAGGAGAAGGTGCTTGCCATACTGCATCCAGAGAGTCTTGAAGGAATACCCGGGGAGTGGAGGCTGGTAAGTACCAACTAATGTATACCATGAAACTGCCATGTACTGTCTTGCACAACTACAAAGATACATCCCTGAGGCACAAGTACACACATCTGCACCCCAAAAACACACACAGGTCACACTGATTTTACATCCACCCCACCTCAAACATCACAAAGGTAGACCACATCTACTGTGTTGTATGTGTCCAGGCAAACAGCACTACAACTCCCACCAGGCCCCCTGTCCCACAGCTGAGCAGGATGGACTACTCCCCACACCCATGTGGCAGTCATTGTGTGCTACACCCTCACCTAACAGGTAGGTAGCCCTCTTTACAGGGAGGAGTGTTTGGAATAGGGAGGCCAGCACTACAACTCCCACCAGGCCCCCTTGTCCCACAGCTGAGCAGGATGGACTACTCCCCACACCCACAACCATGTGGCAGTCATTGTGTGCTACACCCTCACCTAACAGGTAGGTAGACCTCTTTACAGGGAGGAGTGTTTGGAATAGGGAGGCCAGCACTACAACTCCCACCAGGCCCCCTTGTACCACAGCTGAGCAGGATGGACTACTCCCCACACCCATGTGGCAGTCATTGTGTGCTACACCTTCACCTAACAGGTAGGTAGCCCTCTTTACAGGGAGGAGTGTTTGGAATAGGGAGGCCAGCACTACAACTCCCACCAGGCCCCCTGTCCCACAGCTGAGCAGGATGGACTACTCCCCACACCCATGTGGCAGCCATTGTGTGCTACACCCTCACCTAACAGGTAGGTAGCCCTCTTTACAAGGAGGAGTGTTGGGAATAGGGAGGCCTGCACCACAACTCCCACCAGGCCCCCTTGTCCCACAGCTGAGCAGGATGGACTACTCCCCATACCCACACCCATGTGGCAGTCATTGTGTGCTACACCCTCACCTAACAGGTAGGTAGCCCTCTTTACAGGGAGGAGTGTTTGGAATAGGGAGGCCTGCACCACCACTCCCACCAGGCCCCCTTGTACCACAGCTGAGCAGGATGGACTACTCCCCACACCCACAACCATGTGGCAGTCATTGTGTGCTACACCCTCACCTAACAGGTAGGTAGACCTCTTTACAGGGAAGAGAGTTTGGAATAGGGAAGCCAGGACTACAACTCCCACCAGGCCCCCTTGTCCCACAGCTGAGCAGGATGGACTACTCCCCACACCCATGTGGCAGTCATTGTGTGCTACACCCTCACCTAACAGGTAGGTAGCCCTCTTTACAGGGAAGAGTGTTTGGAATAGGGAGGCCAGCACTACAACTCCCACCAGGCCCCCTGTCCCACAGCTGAGCAGGATGGACTACTCCCCACACCCATGTGGCAGCCATTGTGTGCTACACCCTCACCTAACAGGTAGGTAGCCCTCTTTACAGGGAGGAGTGTTTGGAATCGGGAGGCCAGCACTACAACTCCCACCAGGCCCCCTGTCCCACAGCTGAGCAGGATGGACTACTCCCCACACCCATGTGGCAGCCATTGTATGCTACACCCTCCCTAACAGGTAGGTAGCCCTCTTTGCATGGAGGAGTGTTTGGAATAGGGAGGCCTGCACCACAACTCCCACCAGGCCCCCTTGTCCCACAGCTGAGCAGGATGGACTACTCCCCACACCCACAACCATGTGGCACTCATTGTGTGCTACACCCTCACCTAACAGGTAGGTAGCCCTCTTTACAGGGAGGAGTGTTTGGAATAGGAAGGCCAGCACTACAACTCCCACCAGGCCCCCTTGTCCCACAGCTGAGCAGGATGGACTACTCCCCACACCCACAACTATGTGGCAGCCATTGTGTGCTACACCCTCACCTAACAGGTAGGTAGCCCTCTTTACATTTAGATAGCGCTGCTGCTGGAGGTGCATTGCTTTAAAACCACGCTGCTAAAATCCTGATGTGAACCTGATTTTGAATTTGATTATGTTTTAGAAACTTATACGTGTTTTAGGCTTTTATCTCGGCACCGGCCACCTCGGTCTTTGGTTACCGGTTGTCTATTTTGCTTCCTGATGCGTCATTCACTGCTGTGGCCAATCACTGAGGGCGGGAGGTGGGGCTAAGTCGGACCTCGGCTATTTCATGCCGGCCGCAGCGCGGGAGCGCAGCGGACGCGTGCAGTGGGCGCGCCAAAGGCAAGCCCGTCTGCGCCCGTCCACGCCTGGCCGTCGCCAGTCGCCAGTCACTCTGCCGGTTCTGAGCAAAAATTCAGTACTTATTCCCGTGATAAACTATTGGCTATGAGACCTTCAATGAACTCTGGCTGCTCCCCCCCTTCTAACCATCCTATGGGTCCATTTTGTTTCAGGAATTGCAGATTTAATTCAGGGGCAACTACCTTCCCCCCCGCTACCCAACTTCCGGTAGCTGGTCAAGACATTAAACTGCTTAGTCTCAATTGCCGATCATTGGTCAAACACTACCTAGATGTGTACGATCTATTACAAGATGCATCTCCGGATGTTCTCTTCCTGACAGAAACATGGCTGACAGCAGATACGGTAGCAGAGCCAGGTCTTGCACTTCCCATGGGCTATAACATTACTACTCTTAATCGAGAGGCAAGAGGTGGCGGTGTGGCAGTTGTTTTTAAATGATGCTACACCTGCACACTTATTAAAGAAACTGTAGTGGGCTGTGAGTGTGGCCGATTTGGGATTTCCTTTAACCCCAATTTTACTATGTCTGGCATATTAGTATATCGCCCACCGGGCCCCTCTAAGGAAGGTAGGGCTGCGTTAGCGGATCTTGTAGGCTCTTTGCCGTGAGGCATGCCAATTTTCGGTTATTGGTGACTTAAATCTGCACCTTGATGATCCATATGATTCAGAAGCGGCCAATTTCTCAGCGGACCTAGCAGCCTGTCAGCTGCCCCAACTGGTGCGGGGGTCCACTCACTCTGCGGGCCACTTTCTCGACCCAGTTTTTTTCTAATCTGCCGTGTCTCTTGGTATTGACCCCTACTCCACTATGCTGGACTGACCACCACTTGATCTCCATGACGCTTTCTGGGGTAGTGTCCTTATGGAAGTCACATCAGAAGTATATGCTCCGCCGCCCCTGGCATAGATTAAACTTTGATCAACTTACCACTACTCTTTCGCTGAGTGCACCCAGCTGGCCAGATGACCCAGATATCGCCAGTGAAGTACTATCGGACTGGCTAAGGCATCCTCTGGATGCCATGATTCCGGCTAAACAATCTAAATGCCGAAGCACTAAGTCCATTCCATGGTATAACAACAATCTCTCTACTATGCGCAAGGCATGTAAACGGCTGGAACGGGAGTGGAGGCGAGACTTTGATCCTACCCTGAAAGGTCACTACCAATCAGCCATTAAGAAATATCATAGGGCCGTTCAGAAGGCCCGGGCTACCTACTTTTCAGAGGAGATCAGAAATAGTCAGAATCCCTCTAAGAAGATCTTCTCCATCATTAAAGATCTTAAAAATGCCGGGATGTCCATGGTATCCGTTGTCAAGTCTAATGAACAATGTGAGGACCTAGCTACTTTCTTTATAAATAAAGTGAATAACATCTATAAGACCTTCCCCCAGACGGCTACAGGCTTCGACCCGGAGGAGCTATCATCCCCTGCCCATACATTGGCGACTTTTCCTCCTATTACTGAAGAAACTCTCAGCCTACTCTGTGGGAAGGTCAAATCTGGCTCTCCAACTGACCCTATGAAGCCGGAACATCTAATGAGACTACTACCTATGCTACTTACACCACTGGGCCAGGTTATTAACCTGTCCCTGGCTAGGGCTATAGTCCCCAGGGCATGGAAGCAAGCCGCGGTTAGGCCGCTATTAAAGAAGCCCACTCTAGATCCAACAAAACTGGAGAACTTCCGTCCTATCTCCTTGCTGCCTTGGATCTCCAAAATCTCAGAAGCCTATGTCAATACCATTCTGTCAGGCTATCTGGAGGAAAGTAACATACTGGACGCCTCCCAGTGTGGCTTTCGCTCGGGCCTTAGTACAGAGTCCGCCCTTTTAGCGGTGACTGAATACCTGAGAGTGGCACTGGATGAGGGACGTACTTCGGCACTGATTCTATTGGATCTTAGTGCCGCATTCGATACTGTCACGGGCTTTGCCCTGGCTTGGCTCACTTCCTTCCTTTCAGATAGGTCCTTTCAGGTGTCGGCTCCCCCTTTTTCATCAAGGGTGCATTCCATCAAACAGGGTGTCCAGCAGGGTTCTGCGCTAAGTCCAACGCTGTTTAACCTATATGTCCAGTCCCTAGCCACATTAGCCAAAAGGAGAGGGCCGACGATTGTGTCATATGCTGACGACTCTCAAGTAGTAGTCGCCCTCTCCAATGATTGTCTAAACGATGTGGCTAAATTTCAAAGTGGCTTGACGGATGTTGCGGGGTGGATGACTGCCAATTGCCTCCAGCTCAATGCCGGCAAGACTGAGGTCTTGCTGATGGGGAAAGACCATGAGCTATGGAGTGGAAATTGGTGGCCTACCACCCTGGGTCCCGTTCCCACTCCCAAACAGGTGGTAAAAAATCTTGGCGTATGGGTTGACTTGGCGCTTAGTTTTCAAGATCAAACCAAGAGGGTGGCGGCGACATGTTTTGGCATTCTGCGCAGTCTCAGACCTATGCTTGGTTTCTTTGACCCCTCTATCCGTCAGACGATTGTGCAGGCATCTGTGCTGTCAAGACTGGACTACGCTAGCGTACTCTATCTGGGGGTCAATAGGACTGAGATCTCAAGACTGCAAAGGGTCCAAAATGTCGCCACAAGAACTCTTTTAGCCATGCCCAGACGTTGCTCCACCTCCAGCACCATCCGTCGGTTACACTGGTTGCCTGTGGAGAGGCGGGGTGGAGTTCAAGTCTCTTTGTTTTGCGTTTAAGATCTTGAAATCCTCTAGCTCTGGCATACTATCTGACCTGCTCTCCATCTATACTCCTGTGCGATATTTGCACTCTGCAGGCCTTCAGCTGGTTTCTATTCCACGAGTAAAGAGGGCCCACGCTGGCGGGCGTTCGTTTCACGTACTGGCAGCTAAGCTTTGGAATGGCCTTCCAGGGCATATCCGGAGTATGGATAATTATTTGGCTTTTCGAAAAGAACTAAAAACCCATCTGTTCCCCCAGTAGTCCCTTGCCCTTTCGTATGATATTATGCCACCCAATGGCCCTTTTTTCTTTTGCCAAGTTGGACTTTAGTTGCAGCCGCTATCTATGCTTTTAGCGCTGGGACGCCCCTTTGCTGGGGCAGCTGTGCGCTTTACAAGACATCATAACATAACATAACATACAGGGAGGAGTGTTTGGAATAGGGAGGCCTGCACCACAACTCCCACCAGGCCCCCTTGTCCCACAGCTGAGCAGGATGGACTACTCCCCACACCCACAACCATGTGGCAGTCATTGTGTGCAACACCCTCACCTAACAGGTAGGTAGCCCTCTTTACAGGGAGGAGTGTTTGGAATAGGGAGGCCAGCACTATAACTCCCACCAGGCCCCCTTGTCACACAGCTGAGCAGGATGGACTACTCCCCACACCCACAACCATGTGTCAGTCATTGTGTGCTACACCCTCACCTAACGGCAGGTAGCCCTTTTTACAGGGAGGAGTGTTTGGAATAGGGAGGCCAGCACTATAACTCCCACCAGGCCCCCTTGTCCCACAGCTGAGCAGGATGGACTACTCCCCACACCCACAACCATGTGGCAGTCATTGTGTGCTACACCCTCACCTAACAGGTAGGTAGCCCTCTTTACAGGGAGGAGTGTTTGGAATAGGGAGGCCAGCACTATAACTCCCACCAGGCCCCCTTGTCCCACAGCTGAGCAGGATGGACTACTCCCCACACCCACAACCATGTGGCAGTCATTGTGTGCTACACCCTCACCTAACAGGTAGGTAGCCCTCTTTACAGGGAGGAGTGTTTGGAATAGGGAGGCCAGCACTACAACTCCCACCAGGCCCCCTTGTCCCACAGCTGAGCAGGATGGACTACTCCCCACACCCATGTGGCAGTCATTGTGTGCTACACCCTCACCTAACAGGTAGGTAGCCCTCTTTACAGGGAGGAGTGTTTGGAATAGGGAGGCCAGCACTACAACTCCCACCAGGCCCCCTGTCCCACAGCTGAGCAGGATGGACTACTCCCCACACCCATGTGGCAGCCATTGTGTGCTACACCCTCACCTAACAGGTAGGTCGCCCTCTTTACAGGTAGGAGTGTTTGGAATAGGGAGGCCTGCACTACAACTCCCACCAGCCCCCTGTCCCACAGCTGAGCAGGATGGACTACTCCCCACACCCATGTGGCAGCCATTGTGTGCTACACCCTCACCTAACAGGTAGGTAGCCCTCTTTACAGGGAGGAGTGTTTGGAATAGGGAGGCCAGCACTACAACTCCCACCAGGCACACCCTGCCCCATCCCTCAGCAGGAAGGAGCACTCCCTCCCACCTTGAAGCATGTGGTAGAAAGTCCACCCAAAAGATGCCAACTATACAGGTAAGCAGCCAGTGCATGCACCCCCCCATTCCTCAACGAAAGCATTGAGCTAATGCCAACACAATGCCACACATCACAACAAAATACATCCCAATTACATCCCAGTTGATAGAATGCAGACAGCGATGCGTATGTAACTGTGACAGAAACAGAACTGTGACTCAACTAAACCCATGTGTAAGCAAATCAGGGACCAATATGCCCTGCACAGAATGCTATGTGCAAATTCCAAGGGTGCTGAGCATGAAGGACCATACTAACAATAAAAAGGCATCGTCTGTCCAGCAAAATAAATACAAGCACAGAACATTACAAAGGTATGCATTAGATAACAATGTGACAATGTGTAGTACATGTGCATATGTAACATCTGTCGGGAAGAGTAATCATCCTCGATGCATCACATCAAGTTGCATGGCAGCCAGTTGTCAGGTGACAACTCATCAGTTCCATACAAATAGTGTCAAGTTGGGCATGGCATCCAATGACTTGTCACACCATGGAACAAGATGTATGTACCTCCACATCATGTCATGACGAACAACACTGTGCAGACATTCAACTCATGAAATACGTAACTGTGTGTTGCATAACATGTAAATAAGAGACATCAAACCCAGCAAGCCATATGGCTGTAAGTCAATGACCATGTACCCTCTGTTCCACAGGTGACCAACAACTGACTGCAGAGGACAACAACCTCAACTTGCAGAGCCAGTCTCCACCCCAGAACATGGACACTCGGATGCGGAGTCCCTGGATTCTTTGGATGAGGAGGTCCAAGCCGGCCCATCTGGTGTGCCAGGGCGCAACCGGTCACATGACCCCACTGCCCCCCCACCATCAGCAACAACGCTGACCCCTGCTGGAACGACCTGTGCCGCCACCACCACCACCACCACTACCACCATTGCCTGCAACATTCGCCCAGCCACAGAGGATGCCCAGCCAACACCAACAACTGTGGAGGGCAGGCGTTTGGCTAGAGTGGTGAGGCAACAGGTCAGTGATAGCAGGGCAGGTGGGAGGACAAGTGGGACTCCAACAACACCGGACACTGTGACCGAAGCCCTGGCTAACATCACCAGAGTCGTGGGTGCCTATGAACGAACACAGGCACAAATGGGCCAGGCCCACGAAGATGCCCTGGAGCTCCAACGTCTGCTGAGGTCCATGGACAACCGTATGGGACAAATTGTGGACCTCATGGGCCAGTTAGTGGCGGTACTGAGGGATAGGCCAGTGCCACATCACACACCTCCACCTCCCCCCGTTGCCACACAGGATGACAGTTCATCATCCACCCCTGCGGGCATGGAGAGGGGTGACTCCTCAGACCCCACTGGCCCAGTAGATGATGCCCCCCCTGCCAAGAGAAGAAGGGGCCGTCCAAAGAAGAACTTGAGACTCATCTGTGGCAAAGCACCGGCCAAACACCAGTCAAAGAGCCAGCTATGATATCAACACTCTTCACCCAACCATTGACTCTGTACACTGTCCTCACCCACACCGCCATGGTAATGGCATCCGTCTGTTGGACTGTGTCACCACAGCAATGTGGTGCCTACCCGATTGTCTCATCTACCATGACTGCCAACTCATTGATTCACCATTCACACTTATGTAAATATCCACTTCCCTCTCACAGATACCCATTGCAAATAAACTACAAAAACGCAAAAAGGTGGTTGAGTCTGCTCCATGTTTATCACAGTATGTGCAATGTTTACCATGGTTACAATGTCACAGGAGCATGGATCCTCTGTAGGCAAGGGGAGGCAGAAGGGACCTAGCAAAAGACAACAGAACAAAAGTCACTAGTCAGGTGGTGGCATCACAGCCATCACACAACACATGTCCTCACTGTACAACAATATGTACACATAACAATATGCAACAGTACCAACAGAGACATCCTGTAGCAGTTCCTACATACCCTGTATCCAACACATAGGCAGCCAGCACTGAGTCAACAACAGGATGCACTCACAAAGATCACATAGACCTCCACCCAAACAACTACATCAACAGACAATGGACCAGTTGTACATCGTCACCCACCTTCAAGTGAAGTAGCGGTTGATGAGCTGCTGATGCTGGTCGACACCTTCCTCCTCACCACTATCCTCGTCACTGGACATTTGTGGGATCGCAGGGGGGGGCCCCTGGCTGGTCATCATTGTCCAGGATCATGGGTATTCCTTTCCGTAAGGCCAAGTTGTGCAGCATGCAGCATGCTACCACTATCTGACACACCTTTTTGGGTGAGTACATGAGTGCCCCTCCCGTCCGGTCCAGGCAGCGAAACCTCGATTTTAGGAGACCAAAGGTTCGCTCCACCACCCGACGTGTTCTACCATGGGCATTGTTGTAGCGGACGTCAGACGCTGTCCTAGGATTGCGTAGTGGGCTCAGCAACCACGGTCTGTTGGGATATGCAGAGTCACCTAGGTGTGAAATAAACATAATGATTCAGTAAAACAACTGTGGCAGAGGACAGCATGGCACACACAGCACACAACTTGACTCTGCCTACTCACCCACAATCCATGCCCGCTCCGGAAGTAGATTGGCCATCAGCTGGGGCACAATGCTGTTGTGCAGGATGTATGAATAATGTGCGGAGTCCGGAAACCTGGCACATACATGCGATATGATCATATCGGCCTGGCACACCACCTGCACATTGATGGAATGGGAATGTTTACGATTGCGATAGATGTGTTCCTGTGCCTGTGGTGGAACCAGGCAAACATGTGTGCAGTCAATAGCACCTACAACATTCGGGATGTGGCCAAGGGCATAGAAATCCACCTTTACATCCGCCTTGGAAAACTGATGTATTGGTCCTTGTATCGCATCATGGCCAACAGGAAATCCCTTAGCACCATGCTGAAGGTGGGCTGAGACATCCCCCTGCAATGCCCACTGTCTCCTGGAATGACCCACTGGCCAGGAAATGCAGTGCCGCCATCACCTTTGTTTCGGTTGTCAATGCTGTTGGGTATGTCCTGCCAGCCCGCAGGTGAGGATCCAACATGGCACACAGGTCTTGGATGTTCGTGCGGTCCAGACGGAATCTGCGTATCACGTCATCATCCTCAATGTTAGCCAGCAGGGTGACAGGACGATACACATTGGGTCGCCTCCTAGGTGAGATGAAAGGGGACACGTCATTGCAACAGACCATGAGATGTGCACAACTCCGTAGCTTCTGATTCACACAGCGCAAACATTGACTGGCATCACAATGCACCATACAGTGCAAGTCAATAGTCGTGACACATAGAGAATACATTGTACTACACTTCTTCAGTATTACCACAATGAGAACAACAAACATGGAAACTGTGTCTGTGAATGGTAATAGTCACATTTAGGAATCTGGTGCAAACAGCCGCGGCAGTAAATGATACAGGACATGTGTGAAACAGAAACACTGCTGGCTTCCAAATGTCTGCTGTACGTGCCACACATTCTTGTGCAATCATGACATGGGACACATGAACTACACAATTTGTCCAGTTCTGAAGGACTCATCATTGAATGTGAGCCAATGCTAATCCACACAAGTCTAGAGACACTCACAGACATATTCACAAGCCTGTGCCAATATCCACATTGCTAGGCAAATACACATGGCGGATGGCATGCTCCACCACCCAGATCCCGGTCACTCATGGCAATGCATGGCTCAGGAATAGCGGGAACTACCGCCTGGCACCAGCGGTGTGTCACCGCCATGGCCCGAGAGAGCATGGCAGGATTTCTAGGCAAATACACATGGCTAATGGCGGATGGCATGCTCCGCCACCCAGATCCCGGTCACTCTTGGCAATGCATGGCTCAGGAATAGCGGGAACTACCGCCTGGCACCAGCGGTGTGTCACCGCCATGGAGCATGCCCATCCAGCCAATGGGAAGCGCAATCGCGGTTGCCTGATGCAACTTTGAAAATCACGGTAGGCGTGCTCCGCCACTGCGGGGACGGTCATTGGCTGCACTCGTAAGATGCACCACCGTGGTACCGCACGCCTGTCCCCTGCGGTGTGTCACCGCCATGGACCATGCCCTTCCAGCCAATGGGAAGCGCAATCGCGGTTGCCTGATGCAACTTTGAAAATCGCGGTAGGCGTGCTCCGCCACCGCGGAGGCGGTCATTGGATGTATTTCAATGAGGCAGACCTGGAACACCAATTGCAGCAGCTTAGAACCACAGAAACAAGCCCTGGGGGCTATATATGTGTGTGAGGGAGCCACACATTGCCACAGCTCACTGAGCCTGCTGCCTGAGACCCCTCACCTGCTGCTGCCTCCAGGGACTGCTGCCTGAGACCCCTCACCTGCTGCTGCCTCCAGGGACTATTGCCTGAGACCCCTCACCTGCTGCTGCCTCCAGGGACTGCTGCCTGAGACCCCTCACCTGCTGCTGCCTCCAGGGACTGCTGACTGAGACCCCTCACCTGCTGCTGCCTCCAGGGACTGCTGACTGAGAACCCTCACCACCAACAGCCGCTGCTGCTGTCTCCTGCCCACAGTGATGGCGAGGACTGAGAAGATCCGTGCCACTCCCTTCACCACCGAGGAACTGGAGCTCCTGGTGGACGAGGTGCTCAACCAGTATCCAAGGCTCTTTGGTGCGCCTTATGTCATGGTGAGTAACTCAGAGTGTGAGTGAGAGTGCAGGGTGGGGGACACATGAAGTTGATCTGCTGCAGTATGTGCGTGGGAGTGTGAGGGTGGGTCAGGCACTGCCTACCATGCTGTTTCCAGGGGGAAGGTGTGTTTGGCCTATTCAACAGGTTTCCCTGCCTGCACATCCAGATCAGAGGGAAGTATGATGTCTTGTCAGACATACAGTGAGGCTGCACCTTTTCATTTCACGAGTCAGGATAGTGATTGCCAGTCTGCATGTCTGTATGTGTCCCTGATGTCCTTCACAGACCCATCTGTGGCCTTAGCTAGTGTTGCTGTCCAGAGGGTAGTGAGGCCATTGTTTAGACCTCTATATGTGTCTCATCTCAAGTTCTGCGCCATACTCAGGAGTCAGACCTGAATCCCCCAGGGTGACACTCTTGTTGGTCATTCACCTATGACACGGTACATTCAAACATTATTGTGCCCGAACTCTTCCGTCCCCACCAGCATGTGCACATACTAGCATGTGTTGGCACTGTTTGTGTTTCCAAATCGTCACTCCATGTAAGCGATGAGCTGCCCCACGTTGGACCTCTGTGTGACCCCAAATGGCCTGCACATTCACTGCCCAATCTGACAGTGACACAACACTGAATGTACAGAGTGTCACATATGTGCTTTTCCTCTTGAGTCTCCATCAATGAGCCATTACAGAGATGTAGTTTGCACACAACAGGGCTTGTGATGAGGGTCTGCGTTCGTGAGGTCATGTCCCTCAATGTGACATCAATGACACAGTGTGGCAGTTGCAGGGCAAGTGCTTTGTGGGCTGCGCAGTGTTGGGCACAGTGAGTATTCCCAGTCACATATGTAGTGATGTCATGCATGTCTTGTTATTCCCAGAATATTGCATTAGATGTGGTCAGCATACACATTTAGCTCTCTGCTGGCGTCATGCATGGCCATGAGATGGGCATGTACTGTGTCCACCCTCATACCTGCATGCCTTAATGTGTGTTTCACACATGATGATGTTTGCAATTAGCAGATGTATTGTCGCCGCTGACGTAATGGCAGAATTTGGGATGAGTCAGTGTCATGGTCCTGCACTGGGGAATGGTGGTTGGTTACACTGAATGTTGCCCCCTCTTGTCTCCCATGTCTACAGCTAAAAGTCAACCAGCGCAAGGCCGTGTGGAGGGCCATTGCATCAAAGGTGCGTGCACTGGGTGTCTCCAAACGACGGCGCTCCCACTGTCACAAGAGGTGGGATGACATCGCACGTCTAAGCAGGAACGTGGCAGAGATGACACTGGGGCTGATCCCTCAATCCGGCAGGTTGGCGCGGCGCAGCATGACACCACTAATGGGATGCATTTTAGCAGTGATGCAGCCTGACCTGGATGCACGTCTGAAGGTGCATCAGCAGCAAGCTGGTGGTGAGTATTCTGTGAGTGTGACTCTGGTTGTTGTTTGCCAGCATGTGCTCCAGGCCTGGGCCAGTGCAGGGCTGTGATGTTGCTAGTGTGATGCAATGGTGTGTAAGTGGCCACGGTGTGGGGTGCAGTTGTCATGCATTCCCCCTACATGTACCTTTCCATGTCAATGGTGTAATGGGCCTTGACTTCACATTTGTAGTTTTTGGCTTCTGGTACCATCTTCATTGGTGTCGTCACGGACATCACATGTCAGGGTCCATCAGAGTGCATGATCTGAGTGTGCCATTATCAATGTGTGCATTGCCTGAAGTCAGATTAGTGCTGGCTAAAGATCTGACACCGATGTGCAACTGTAGTTGTGCCCCAAGATACGGCATGGTGGATGGCAATTGCCCATGGACATTGTGTGTGGTTATTGGGGTCTGTGTCTGTGTTGGTGACTTCTGCAGGATCATGTTGTGACGTTGGCAACATGTAGTGAGTAGGATCTTTGAACCCTTCAGGGCCCTAGGTGTGCACAGAGGGATATGTGTGTGTTGTTAGACGTAGCCACCAACAGCCTAAATGGCTGTGTGTCCATCACATGGGTGGATTCTGTACAATTTTGGATCATTCCACGGTAACTTATATGTTTGTATTGAGGTTGCACAATGTTACTGTCCATGGTGTTGTCCAACATGGATCATTGTCCATCATTAGTGATGCTTCACTTGCAGATATTTGTTGACTTGATGCAGATGTACTTATCCTCTCTCTCTCTCTCATGCAGCATCTCACATGGGAACGGAAGGACACGGGACGGACACCAGTGGTGAGGCATCGGGCACAGGTGATGCTCACCTGCATAGTGACACGGATGTCACCAGCGCATCAGAGGGGGACCGTAGTCATCTCGAGGAGTCCCTGCCAGAAACGCAGACCTCTACGTCATCTGATGACGGTCGTGATGCATCTATGGTTTTGTCCGAAGGAAACGGGGAGTCTGCCTCCTCGTCCACCACACAGCGTTCAGTGCCCACCCTCATTGCTACTCCCACTTTTGCTGCCCGTGTTCGCACCACGAGGAAGGGAAGAGTGTTCTTCATCCCAGGCACCGCTGCCCCTGCCCCTGTCCCCCCTGCTGCCATCAGTGCGGAGTCTGTGGACCTTTTGCGCCAGCTGTGTGTGGGTCAGACAGCTCTCCTCAATGCCTTCCTGGACCATGACAAAAAATTGGCACAGGTGGTGGCTTTCATGGAGGGCGTGCATTCCGACGTGGGTGGGCTACACCGGACTGTACAGTCTCTGGCCTCTGCAGTGACAGCAGCCATTCAACTTGCCCAATCCCATAGTCCAGCTACAGTCCCTAGGCCCACCACCCTGCCAGTGGCCGCATCTGATGATAGTGACCACACACCCCAGACATCAAGGGACAGATACAGCACACGCAGCACATGGCAGCAGCAGCCCAAGCAGTCCAGGCCGCAGACACCATCCCCACAGAAAGGTAAACCCACACCAGAGCGCAGAGGCAAAAGCACTTCAGGCCACACCCAGGGCAAGGATGGCAAGGAGCAGGCCTCAGGCTCACATGCCTCAGAGGCATCCCCAGCCAAGGACTCACCTGTCCCAAAAGTGTCTCGCAGAGACAAGCACACAGTTTCCGTGCCCAGTGACAAACAGGTGCCTGCTAAGGGTACACGTAAGAAGAGCTCCAAGGCAAGTTCACCCACAACATCTACTCCCATCCAGAGCCCTGTGAAGCAGGGGAAGGAGGCCACTGTAGGGGGACACCGGGTAAACAGGTGATGCAGGGGCAGAGGCAATCCGGGGCCAAGCGTCCCAAAGAATCCAGCACGTCCCCAGAGGGGGACCAGCATCTGCACATGAGCCAGCTTGTGTGACGAGTGTGCCTGTTGTATACACCCCACTTGGCATTAATCCCAGGACAGGGAAGCCATATCAAATCCCCAAGAAGCGGAAGGGAACCCCTCCAACTTCTCCCACACACACTGGGTCTCGTGCAAGCATGAGTCCACCTCCACATGCCACCACCCCACCTGGTCCTAGCAGCCCTCCGGCTTCCCAAACCACTGCTGGCTCTACCACACCTGGACCTAGCAGCCCTCAGGCTTCCCAGAACACTGATGGCTCTACCCCAGCTGGGCCTCTCTCTCCCCGAGCCAGTACCCCAACTGGCCCCGACAGACAGTCACCTCCCAGTCATACTGCCAGCCAAGTCTGAGTGTTGGTCACCCTCACACACATGTCTCTCCCACAGTGGTACCATGGACTGCCCATTTATGACGCCCTGAGTGTGTTGCTGACAATGGCAGGGTACTGTAACACACATTTCCAGTGCTGGATGTCATGTACTCACTCTGCACTTTGGAGTGGCCACTGGCCTTGCTGTTCACTGCTGTTTGCCCCTTGCCTGTGCAGGATCTCATGTACCTCACCTGCACTTTGGACTGGCCACTGGCCTTGTTGTTCACTGCTGTTTGCCCCTTGCCTGTGCAGGATCTCATTTACCTCACCTGCACTGTGTCCTGGTCACTGGCCTTGTTGTTCACTGCTGTTTGCCCCTTGCCTGTGCAGGATCTCATATACCTCACCTGCACTTTGGACTGGCCACTGGCCTTGCTGTTCACTGCTGTTTGCCCCTTGCCTGTGCAGGATCTCATGTACCTCACCTGCACTTTGGACTGGCCACTGGCCTTGTTGTTCACTGCTGTTTGCCCCTTGCCCGTGCAGGCTCTCATGTACCTCACCTGCACTGTGTCCTGGCCTCTGGCCTTGCTGTTCACTGCTGTTTGCCCCTGGCCTGTGCAGCTTCTCATGTACCTCACCTGCACTTTGGACTGGCCACTGGCCTTGCTGTTCACTGCTGTTTGCCCCTTGCCTGTGCAGGATCTCATGTACCTCACCTGCACTTTGGACTGGCCACTGGCCTTGTTGTTCACTGCTGTTTGCCCCTTGCCTGTGCAGGATCTCATGTACCTCACCTGCACTGTGTCCTGGCCACTGGCCTTGTTGTTCACTGCTGTTTGCCCCTTGCCTGTGCAGGATCTCATGTACCTCACCTGCACTTTGGACTGGCCACTGGCCTTGCTGTTCACTGCTGTTTGCCCCTTGCCAGTGCAGGATCTCATGTACCTCACCTGCACTTTGGAGTGGCCACTGGCCTTGCTGTTCACTGCTGTTTGCCCCTTGCCTGTGCAGGATCTCATGTACCTCACCTGCACTTTGGACTGGCCACTGGCCTTGCTGTTCACTGCTGTTTGCCCCTTGCCCGTGCAGGCTCTCATGTACCTCACCTGCACTGTGTCCTGGCCACTGGCCTTGCTGTTCACTGCTGTGTGCCCCTTGCCCGTGCAGGCTCTCATGTACCTCACCTGCACTGTGTCCTGGCCACTGGCCTTGCTGTTCACTGCTGTTTGCCCCTTGCCCGTGCAGCCTCTCATGTACCTCACCTGCACTTTGGACTGGTCACTGGCCTTGCTGTTCACTGCTGTTTGCCCCTTGCCTGTTCAGGATCTCATGTACCTCACCTGCACTTTGGACTGGCCACTGGCCTTGTTGTTCACTGCTGTTTGCCCCTTGCCTGTGCAGGACCTCTGGTACCTCACCTGCACTGTGTCCTGGCCACTGGCCTTGCTGTTCACTGCTGTTTGCCCCTGGCCTGTGCAGCTTCTCAGGTACCTCACCTGAACTTTGAACTGGCCACTGGCCTTGCTCTTGTCTGACTTTTGCTGCATGACAGTGTGAAATGTAAATAAAAATAAGAAATTTACTCCTGTTGTCTGCCTTGTCAGTGTCCTTGCTAAATGAAAGGGTTACTGTGTGGGTATTGTTTACTGTGACACATGCTCTATTTTCCACTTCAACTTTGCCAATGTCTTGTTTCCTCTGATCATGTTGTTTCAACTTTGGTGTCCCAGACTTCTGCATCTGTGTGTGTTGGCTTGGTAGTATGTGTTTGCTGTGGACTGATTGACTTCCTGGGTGTGTTGTTGTGTGTGTGATGTTTAGATTGTTGTTGTGTGTGTTCATGGTGTGTCACTCATCTCTGTTTGTAACTGGTATGTGTGTTGTGCACACACTGCTTGGTGTGCATGCAGTGCTGTGAGTTGATGTTGCCTTGTCCTTGCCTGTTGTGCACCCCCTGATGTTTGGCTGTTGTAGCATGTTGATATCTTTGCCTGTGCATGTGTTGTGACTGATGTGGCTGTGTGCAGTGTTTGTGTTGTGTTGTGTCATGCAGTTGACAGTTGCTCTGTGTGTGGTGTTCTATTTTCCTGTCAGTGTGTGTGTGTTGTTGTTGTGTTTGATTCAGGTGTGTTGCCATTGTGGTGTGCCTTACTTGTGTGTATGTCACATGGACTGAGGTCTATTGTGGTTGCTGTGCTTGTTTTATGTGCGTCCTTGGTGTTTTCTCCTCTCACATTTGATGTGTCTATGGTCATGGTTGTGCATGTGCAGACATGTGGTACACTGCGACACCATTTTGAGTGGATGGGTGTTGTGGTATGTCTGTCTATGTGTTATTGTAGGCCCATTTCTGCCTTTTGTTCTCCATTATTGTTTTTAGTGGATGCACTTCTTATATGTGTTGTGGTATGTTGTCTGTGCGTTTTTCATGACTGATGTGGTTGTGTACTCCTGTTGTGTCTGTGCTCCCATAGATTTTGCACTGTTTAGCTGCACAGGTCTTGTCTGTTGTTGTAGTAGTTCTGTATGTGTGTTTTGATTGTGTTCAGTGTTTAACTGTTGTTTTTGTGCGTACAGTGGTACTGCCATACCTGTGTGTGTGTGTGATGTTTGTGGATACCACACAGGGGGTGTGTTTTATTGTCAGTATCTTGACTGGATGTTATTGGCAAGCTTCTGTGTGTTTGTCACTGGTGTTGTGTGCTGCAGGTGTGATGGGTGTGGGGGTTGTGTGAAGGTTCATACTTGTGTTTGACTGTCATGGAGTGTTGCAATGGGCCCTGTGTGTTGTGCTGCTGACATACTCCTGTGATGTATTTGGATTCAGATGTGTGGCTGATCAGGGTTGGACTTCATACCCTTCCTTTCATCCCTGTGCCTATTCATGGGTTGCCTTGCTGTCTCCCTGAGTTGTTGCAGTGAGGTGACTGTGGTTTGACTTCACTCACTGTGACTGCCATGTGTGGATTGTTTGGCTGTGGTGGATGTAATGTGTTCCTTCCCTTGCATGTGATATACACATTCTTGGTGTTCAGCTCCTTGCCATTCCATTTGTGTGCACCTCACTTTGGGTTTCCTATTTGTTGTCCTCCATTGCTGTTGGCATGTGGTCTGTGTTTGTTGCTGTGTGTCAGTGTGGGGTATGACTGTGTGACTTGACAGGCTGTGTTTCCATTGGTGTGTTTGTTCATTGTCTGTGTGTGTTTAATTTGTGCTTGGACTCAGTTTACTTGCCAGGAGTGTGGTGTTGTTGTGGTGTGTGTGTTCCCCCGGCCCAGTGCTTGGACGCTGTGTGTTGCTCTACAGCCACACCTGATGAGGCTGTCTCCCTAGTTGTTTGTTGTGTGGTGCATTGTGTGTGTTCACCTGGCTGCTTTTTGGCCATGTGGGGGCACAGGGAGGTCACATGGCATGTCCCTTCATGGTGTGGGTGGGCCTAGTGTGTGGAGTGGGGAAGTGTTGCCCTGTGTACTTTGGGCACTGCCCCTGCCTTGCGCTGGCCCAGGCTACTACATTGTGTGCATTTTTACTCGCGGATTCAACGCTGCGGTCACGTGAACTGGGCATTATTTCAGGATCGCGGACATGGTGGCCGGGGTGTGGTGGGGTGGACTAGTGGCAGGTAGGACATGTGTGGCTACACCTGTGGTTGTGTTCCTGTCCCCACAAGGGTGTCTGGTGGGGGCAGGCACCTTACATCGGACATGGATTTGTGGATTGTGTTTGTTAGCGGAGTTGTGTGATGGCGTACCTGCGTCGGCGTCCGCGACGGTCCATGGCTTGCTGTGGGTGGATCATGTACAGCGCCGGGAAGACGTGTAGTGCTGGGTCCATGGCATTCGGCTCCGGTTCTAGATTTTGCGCTCCGCTGTGGTGCTTCCGTATGCTCTGAATGGCCGGTTTCTCCGCTGCGGTGGCCCTGGCTGTTTTGCGCATCCTAATTTGTACGGCGGGAGGGACGTCATTGCGTACGGCGGTGGCTCTGGATTGATTGTCTCCGCCGCGGGCGCGTTTTGATTGCGGTGCGAGTTGCACCGCGGCGGTCGGACAATGGGCTGTGTTTGGCCATTGTAATATGGCGGACGGGGGCACCGCTGCTCACGGGCAGAAAACAGCGTTTTCTCCCACCGCCAGCATTGTGGAGGTGCATCCGCCAGTCATCGTAATGGACCCCAAAGTGTGGTGGCCAGTCTTTTTTTGCTAGAAGTATATCATAACCCCTTGAAAGTTTCTCCCAAAAGAGTGTTTTCACTATTCTTGGTATGTCTCCCTCCATTCGGAGTGTTGTTTCATATAACTTTTGTGGAGTACTAACCCTGGTGTCTACAGTCTCTACTGTGATGTACTCATTCAAGTCCACTATCTCCAGAAGTTCCTTCAGGCTCTGGCAAGCTATTGTTACTTCTGCTGCACTGTCCAGCATTGTCTGAGCCCATTCTCTGTTCTTGAGCTGTGTTCTCAGTATTCTTGGCATGTCTGATATTCAGACCCGATACCTTTTTTTTTTTTTTTAATTGAGGTTTTGATTTATTTTTCTGAACGTGTTTATCGTCTTTGGATTTCACGCGTTCTTCTCTGTGTTCTGACCGTCCTCTTCTTTCTGATGTCTGTGACGATATCTGAAAGGTACGAGAGGAACATGTATCAGTATCTTGATACCTGTCAGGTTTTCTTAAATTATCCCTATTCCTGAGGTTATACCTCCTTTCAGAGGGCTCCTTTTGAGGAGCTCTACCTCGGGATTGAGAACGTGTCTCGTTTGAATTTTGTTTATTAGTTTCCCACTTCTTTTTAGAAGATGTAGGATTTTGTTTAATAGAGTCCTTCTCAGGACTTTCAGATAGTTTTGACTTCAATGGTTTTCCACCCAAACTATCTCTGCCTAATTCTGCATAAGATTGTTCTATTATTCTGGGTAGTTCATGTTGATGTTCTGTTACATCAAATTCCCTTAAGCGTTGGCGGATCGCCACTGATGCTGCCTCCCCTTTAATATTAGATTATATTATTGTTGAGACCTGGTCGTAGTTTTTCAGTAATTTCATACCTAAATTCAGAGCAGGTTCTGCCCCGTATTCGTTTTGAATTTGTTTCAGGACATCTGGTATTACTGCAATTGATGGAACACCATGTGTTTTAGTATAGATGGCAGCAAAGACTGCGCCCCAGGTGGTGCAGTCTTCCAGTTGTGGTGTGATCCCCATTGGTAAACAGATTGTTAGGATTCCGTGTTTCTCATAAGGTCTAGTATTTGGAAATACTGCTTCAATTTGAGTAAATTTTTGAGCTATCCAGAATGGAATTTGTTGACGTTTTGTGTGCATTTTACCCATGACTGCGTGTAAAGTCTGTGGAGTAATTTTTAGTGTATTCCCCTGTTGAGGGGTTTGATTTGGAATTGTTATAGGTGGTTGGACTGTGAAAGTCCGCATGACATATTGGACTAATTGTCTGTAAATATTTATTAACTCTTGTAGTTGAGTAAGTAATTCCTCTTCTGACATTTCATCGATGTCAGGATGAGGTGTGTAGCCGGCTAGAATCGGCCATGTTGCTCCTAGTCTACCTAGTGGACCGAGCCTGGTAATGTTTTTGTGATGTTTTAGGGCGCCTTTAAACCAGAGATTATGCTCCTGGTATGTGAGTGGAATTTCAATATCCTCGAAAGGAATATATTCCTCTGGTGGTTCATCTTCTTTAAAGAAGTGAAACACTTTTGTTACTGGATTTGATTCTGGGAATACTATCCATGAATAGAATACCTCTGTCTGAAAGGATTCGTGTGCCTCTATCACGAAAACTGCTCTACCACCTCTTGGTGATAGGCCGTGTTTTATAAGTTTTAGAGTGATGGCTCTCCTTAAGTTTGGAGGGATGTTTATAACACCCTCATCGGTTTCATTTAAACCTGTAAAATTAAAAGCTGTTACGACTGGATCAGCCGCAGCTACACCGTTCTCGGTGGCAGTATCCCCGTTCAGGGACATTGTTTTTTGAAAAATGTAGAACAAGTTTCAAGGAAACAAAAGATAAGGTGCACAATATTTTGGAACACTGTATCCTTCAACGTTGAACAAACCAAACAGCTAATATATAGGATTTTTGTCCTATTCAGCTTTGGCGGATACTTAACCCTACCCACTCCAGACATCTTATGGAGTATGTGAGTAGGGGTCTCTGAGAGAAAAGCACGACTGAGTTACTCAGTATCTAGCATTAAATTAGTGCCTTACCAAACGTTGGGCGCCATGTAGTGTAGTTCCTATTTCCCTAATAGGCTCTGCGTATTGGAATAATATACCCTATAGATTCGACATAGGACTGAGGTCAGTATGTCCCTATCGAGTATATTAAACTTAATTACTTTGTGCCAGCTAACTCAGAGGCCACTAGAAACTCCTTATAAACAAGAAGGGAGTAGTTTCTGGCAACCGCATAAACATGACAACTTTGTTTCCCTTTAGAATCAGAACACTCTCAGAATCGTGGAAACAACAGATAACAGTTTCACTCAGCTAATCGTGCATGCTTAGTTTCTTCAGAGTTACACAGAAAGAATAGACGGGCGTTTCAATAAAAGGATTTATTGAACAGTCTTGTTTCTCGTGTAAGAGATATGAGCTGTTATGATCACAAGACAGTATGCGAGATATATGATGTACAGCGTAAGCAGTAGAAAGAAATAATACTGCGCTAGCATTATCTTTTAGCTATGACACATATATTCATATACATAAATAACATAAGCTAAAAATGCGAGTACTCATAAGATGCTTCTCTAACTAGTTCTACCCCAGTGTACCTAACCTAAGTGTAGTGCAAGGTAAGAAGTAGGTGATGTATTCTATATTATGGTATGCTATAGTATGCCAAGAGTCTGGTATGCCAAGAGTCCCTCTAGGTTCTAGTCAGCTCCATACCTTGAGAATGAGAGAGGTGGGAATCTCTTTCCGGGTCTTCGAACTCTAACACCCCGCGAAGGGAGTCAGAACACTGGAAGCTGGATTCTCTGCGAACAGGGATGACAGCGTCTCTTGTCAGTGCGTCAGGCCGGGACACGGGCTCCTCTAAAGTCGAGGTCTCCTCCTACTTGCTTGGGCAAGGGAAGGTATATTTACACCCGGTAGGTGCATTGGAATGTTAGCATTGACGTAAAGTCGGGCAGAGAAAGACGTCAGGAATGAACCCTTAAGGAATAGCGGTTCATGCATAATAAATGAGTTCTTGGAGAAATCAATAATCCTGTGCTAGGGGAACTCCCAAGAGCTTAAGGGTCTGGTTTCTAAGAACTCGTTGTGACGTTGGGGTGGACGGATGTAGGTGACCATGCCTGTATTTGGATAGCATGGCTAATGCCTAAATAAGGACTGGGATCTTATCCTTATATAAGGGCAATGCGAATTGTGCCTATATAAGGACATGATTCAGGAAAACCTATATACGGACACCTAAAGCAGAATACAACATTACCTGCGGTGTTGACCGCGACAGCATTTTATCTGCTGATAGTGGATGAGGTACAGCAGCGGAAGGGCTTGTAGAGCTGGATCCATGGCGGCCAGGAATGTGTGGAGGTGTCTCGGATTCAAGTTTCTATCTCTGCAGTTGTCCTTCCGCCATCTCCGGGTGGCTGGTTTCTCCGCTGCGTTCTGATGGGCTGTTTGAGCATCGTGATTCGTCCGGCGGTCGTAACGTCATTCCGCACGGCGATCTTTTTCTATTGGCTCCCTCCACCACCGTTGCGGAACGAAAAATCTGGCAGATCCGGAAACTCCACGACAGACGGGAAATGGGCTATCTTTGCCCATTGTAATATGGTGGACGCGAGGACCGCCGCAGGAGTAAGTAAATGGACGTTTTCCGCCAGCACCGCGGAGGTGCCTACAACCGCCATCGTAATCGGCCCCAAAATTACTATTCCAACTCCAAAACCAACTAAACTCAGGGAAAGTGCTGGATAATAAACCCCCAAAAATTACTATTCCAACTCCAAAACCAATAAACTCAGGGAAAGTGCTGGATAATAAACCCCCAAAAACTACTATTGCAACTCCAAAACAAACTAAACTCAGGGAAAGTGCTGAATATTAAACCCCCAAAAATTACTATTCCAACTCCAACACCAGCTAAACTCAGGGAAAGTGCTGGATAATAAACCCCCGAAAAAAATAACTATTCCAACTCCAAAACCAACTAAACTCAGGGAAAGTGCTGGATGATAACCCCCCAAAAAATAACTATTCCAACTCGAAAGTCAACTAAATTCAGAGAAAGTGCTGGATAATAAACCCAAAAAATGTACTATTCCAACTCCAAAACCAACTAAACTAAGGGAAAGTGATGGATAATAAACCCAAAAAAATTACTATTCCAATTCCAAAACCAACTAAACTCAGGGAAAGTGCTGGATAATAAACCCCCAAAAACTACTATTGCAACTCCAAAACCAACTAAACTCAGGGAAAGTGCTGAATATTAAACCCCCAAAAATTACTATTCCAACTCCAACACCAGCTAAACTCAGGGAAAGTGCTGGATAATAAACCCGAAAAAAATAACTATTCCAACTCCAAAACCAACTAAACTCAGGGAAAGTGCTGGATGATAACCCCCCAAAAAATAACTATTCCAACTCGAAAGTCAACTAAATTCAGAGAAAGTGCTGGATAATAAACCCCAAAAATTTACTATTCCAACTCCAAAACCAACTAAACTCAGGGAAAGTGATGGATAATAAACCCAAAAAAACTACTATTCCAATTCCAAAACCAACTAAAATCAGGGAAAGTGCTGGATAATAAACCCCCAAAAATCACTATTCCAACTCCAAAACCAACTAAACTCAGGGAAAGTGCTGAATAATAAACCCCCAAAAATTACTATTCCAACTCCAAAACCAACTAAACGCAGGAAAAGTGCTGGATAATAAACCCCAAAAAATTACTATTCCAACTCCAAAACCAACTAAACCCAAGAAAAGTGCTAGATAATAAACCCCCCAAAAATACCATACCAACTAAACTCAGGGAAAGTGCTGAATAATAAACCGCAAAAAATTACTATTCCAATTCCAAAACCAACTAAACTCAGGGAAAGTGCTGGATAATAAACCATAATAAATGATTATTCCAACTCCAAAACCAACTAAACTCAGGGAAAGTGCTGGATAATAAACCACAAAAATTACTATTCCAACTCCAAAACCAACTAAACTCAGGGAAAGTGCTGGATAACAAACCAAAAAAATTACTATTCCATCCCCAAAACCAACTAAACTCGGGGCAAGTGCTGGATAATAAACCCCCAAAAATAACTATTCCAACTCCAACGCCAACTAAACTCAGGGAAAGTGCTGGAAAATAAACCCCCAAAAATACTATTCCAACTCCAAAACCAACTAAATTCAGGGAAAGTGCTGGATAATAAACCCCCAAAAACTACTATTGCAACTCCAAAACCAACTAAACTCAGGGAAAGTGCTGAATAATAAACCCCCAAAAATTACTATTCCAACTCCGACACCAGCTAAACTCAGGGAAAGTGCTGGATAATAAACCCCAAAAAATTACTATTCCAACTCCAAAACCAACTAAACTCAGGGAAAGTGCTGGATAATAACCCCCCAAAAAATAACTATTCCAAAGCCAACTAAATTCAGTGAAAGGGCTGGATAATAAACCCCAAAAAATTACTATTCCAACTCCAAAACAAACTACCCTCAGGGAAAGTGCTGGATAATAAACCCCCCAAAAAATAACTATTCCAACTCCAAAACTAACTAAACTCAGGGAAAGTGCTGGATGATAACCCCCCAAAAAATAACTATTCCAACTCGAAAGTCAACTAAATTCAGGGAAAGTGCTGGATAATAAACCCCAAAAATTTACTATTCCAACTCCAAAACCAACTAAACTCAGGGAAAGTGATGGATAATAAACCCAAAAAAATTACTATTCCAATTCCAAAATCAACTAAAATCAGGGAAAGTGCTGGATAATAAACCCAGAAAAATCACTATTCCAACTCCAAAACCAACTAAACTCAGGGAAAGTGCTGAATAATAAACCCCAAAAAATTACTATTCCAACTCCAAAACCAAATAAACGCAGGAAAAGTGCTGGATAATAAACCCCAAAAAATTACTATTCCGACTCCAAAACCAACTAAACTCAAAAAAAGTGCTAGATAATAAACACCCCAAAAATACCATTCCAACTCCAAAACCAACTAAACTCAGGGAAAGTGCTGAATAATAAAACCCAAAAAATTACTATTCCAACTCCAAAACCAACTAACCTCAGGGAAAGTGCTGGATAATAAACCATAATAAATGACTATTCCAACTCCAAAACCAACTAAACTCAGGGAATGTGCTGGATAATAAACCCCAAAAAATTACTATTCCAGCTCCAAAACCAACTAAACTCAGGGAAAGTGCTGGATAACAAACCAAAAAGAATTACTATTCCATCCCCAAAACCAACTAAACTCGGGGCAAGTGCTGGATAATAAACCCTCAAAAAATAACTATTCCAACTCCAACGCCAACTAAACTCAGGGAAAGTGCTGGAAAATAAACCCCCAAAAAATACTATTCCAACTCCAAAACCAACTAAATTCAGGGAAAGTGCTGGATAATAAACCGCAAAAATTTACTATTCCAACTCCAAAACCAACTAAACTCAGGGAAAGTGCTGGATAATAAACCCCAAAAAATTACTATTCCAATTCAAAAACCAACTAAAATCAGGGAAAGTGCTGGATAATAAACCCCCAAAAAATACTATTCCAACTCCAAAACCAACTAAACTCAGGGAAATTGCTGAATAATAAACCCCAAAAAATTACTATTCCAACTCCAAAACCAACTAAACTCAGGAAAGTGCTGGATAATAAACCATAATAAATGACTATTCCAACTCCAAAACCAACTTAACTCAGGGAAAGTGCTGGATAATATACCCCAAAAATTACTTTTCCAACTCCAAAACCAACTAAACTTAGGGAAAGTGCTGGATAACAAACCAAAAAAAATTACTATTCCATCTCCAAAACCAACTAAACTCAGGGCAAGTGCTGGATAATAAACCCCCAAAAAATAACTATTCCAACGCCAACTAAACTCAGGGAAAGTGCTGGAAAATAAACCCCAAAAAAATACTATTCCAACTCCAAAACCAACTAAACTCACGGAAAGTGCTGAATAATAAACCCCAAAAAATTACTATTCCAACTCCAAAACCAACTAAATTCAGGGAAAGTGCTGGATAATAAACCCCCAAAAACTACTATTGCAACTCCAAAACCAACTAAACTCAGGGAAAGTGCTGAATAATAAACCCCCAAAAATTACTATTCCAACTCCAACACCAGCTAAACTCAGGGAAAGTGCTGGATAATAAACCCCAAAAAATTACTATTCCAACTCCAAAACCAACTAAACTCAAGGAAAGTGCTGGATAATAACCCCCCAAAAAATAACTATTCCAACTCCAAAGCCAACTAAATTCAATGAAAGGGCTGGATAATAAACCCCAAAAAATTACTATTCCAACTCCAAAACCAACTACCCTCAGGAAAAGTGCTGGATAATAAACCCCCAAAAAAATAACTATTCCAACTCCAAAACCAACTAAACTCAGGGAAAGTGCTGGATAATAACGCCCCAAAAAATAACTATTCAAACTCGAAAGTCAACTAAATTCAGGGAAAGTGCTGGATAATAAACCCAAAAGATTTACTATTCCAACTCCAAAACCAACTAAACTCAGGGAAAGTGATGGATAATAAACCCAAAAAAATGACTATTCCAATTCCAAAACCAACTAAAATCAGGGAAAGTGCTGGATAATAAACCCGCAAAAATCACTATTCCAACTCCAAAACCAACTAAACTCAAGAAAAGTGCTAGATAATAAACCCCCAAAAAATACCATTCCAACTCCAAAACCAACTAAACTCAGGGAAAGTGCTGAGTAATAAACCCCAAAAATTTACAATTCCAACTCCAAAACCAACTAAACTCAGGGAAAGTGCTGGATAATAAACCATAATAAATGACTATTCCAACTCCAAAACCAACTAAACTCAGGGAAAGTGCTGGATAATAAACCCCAAAAAATTACTATTCCAACTCCAAAACCAACTAAACTCAGGGAAAGTGCTGGATAACAAACCAAAAAAAATTACTATTCCATCCCCAAAACCAACTAAACTCGGGGCAAGTGCTGGATATTAAACCTCCAAAAAATAACGATTCCAACGCCAACTAAACTCAGGGAAAGTGCTGGAAAATAAACCCCCAAAAAATACTATTCCAACTCCAAAACCAACTAAATTCAGGGAAAGTGCTGGATAATAAACCCCAAAAATGTACTATTCCAACTCCAAAACCAACTAAACTCAGGGAAAGTGCTGGATAATAAACCCAAAAAAATTACTATTCCAATTCCAAAACCAACTAAAATCAGGGAAAGTGCTGGATAATAAACCCCCAAAAATTACTATTCCAACTGCAAAACCAACTAAACTCAGGGAAAGTGCTGGATAATAAACCCCCAAAAATTACTATTCCAACTCCAAAACCAACTAAACGCAGGGAAAGTGCTGGATAATAAACCCCAAAAAATTACTATTCCAACTCCAAAACCAACCAAACTCAGGGAAAGTGCTAGATAATAAACCCCAAAAAAATACTATTCCAACTCCAAAACCAACTAAACTCAGGGAAAGTGCTGAATAATAAACCCCAAAAAATTACTATTCCAACTCCAAAACCAACTAAACTCAGGGAAAGTACTGGATAATAAACCATAATAAATTACTATTCCAACTCCAAAACCAACTAAACTCAGGGAAAGTGCTGGATAATAAACCCCAAAAAATTCTGTTCCAACTCCAAAACCAACTAAACTTAGGGAATGTGCTGGATAATAAACACCCAAAAATAACTATTCCAACTCCAACGCCAACTAAACTCAGGGAAAGTGCTGGAAAATAAACCCCCAAAAACTACTATTGCAACTCCAAAACCAACTAAACTCAGGGAAAGTGCTGAATAATAAACCCCCAAAAATTACTATTCCAACTCCAACACCAGCTAAACTCAGGGAAAGTGCTGGATAATAAACCCCAAAAAATTACTATTCCAACTCCAAAACCAACTAAACTCAAGGAAAGTGCTGTATAATAACCCCCAAAAAATAACTATTCCAACTCCAAAGCCAACTAAATTCAGTGAAAGAGCTGGATAATAAACCCCAAAAAATTACTATTCCAACTCCAAAACCAACTACCCTCAGGAAAAGTGCTGGATAATAAACCCCCAAAAAAATAACTATTCCAACTCCAAAACCAACTAAACTCAGGGAAAGTGCTGGATAATAACGCCCCAAAAATAACTATTCCAACTCGAAAGTCAACTAAATTCAGGGAAAGTGCTGGATAATAAACCCAAAAGATTTACTATTCCAACTCCAAAACCAACTAAACTCAGGGAAAGTGATGGATAATAAACCCAAAAAAATGACTATTCCAATTCCAAAACCAACTAAAATCAGGGAAAGTGCTGGATAATAAACCCGCAAAAATCACTATTCCAACTCCAAAACCAACTAAACTCAGGAAAGTGCTGAATAATAAACCCCAAAAATTACTATTCCAACTCCAAAACCAACTAAACGCAGGAAAAGTGCTGGATAATAAACCCCAAAAATTACTATTCCAACTCCAAAACCAACTAAACTCAAGAAAAGTGCTAGATAATAAACCCCCAAAAAATACCATTCCAACTCCAAAACCAACTAAACTCAGGGAAAGTGCTGAGTAATAAACCCCAAAAAATTACTATTCCAACTCCAAAACCAACTAAACTCAGGGAAAGTGCTGGATAATAAACCATAATAAATGACTATTCCAACTCCAAAACCAACTAAACTCAGGGAAAGTGCTGGATAATAAACCCCAAAAAATTACTATTCCAACTCCAAAACCAACTAAACTCAGGGAAAGTGCTGGATAACAAACCAAAAAAATTACTATTCCATCCCCAAAACCAACTAAACTCGGGGCAAGTGCTGGATATTAAACCTCCAAAAATAACGATTCCAACTCCAACGCCAACTAAACTCAGGGAAAGTGCTGGAAAATAAACCCCCAAAAAATACTATTCCAACTCCAAAACCAACTAAATTCAGGGAAAGTGCTGGATAATAAACCCCAAAAATGTACTATTCCAACTCCAAAACCAACTAAACTCAGGGAAAGTGCTGGATAATAAACCCAAAAAAATTACTATTCCAATTCCAAAACCAACTAAAGTCAGGGAAAGTGCTGGATAATAAACCCCCAAAAATTACTATTCAAACTGCAAAACCAACTAAACTCAGGGAAAGTGCTGGATAATAAACCCCCAAAAATTACTATTCCAACTCCAAAACCAACTAAACGCAGGGAAAGTGCTGGATAATAAACCCCAAAAAATTACTATTCCAACTCCAAAACCAACCAAACTCAGGGAAAGTGCTAGATAATAAACCCCCAAAAAATACTATTCCAACTCCAAAACCAACTAAACTCAGGGAAAGTGCTGAATAATAAACCCCAAAAAATTACTATTCCAACTCCAAAACCAACTAAACTCAGGGAAAGTACTGGATAATAAACCATAATAAATGACTATTCCAACTCCAAAACCAACTAAACTCAGGGAAAGTGCTGGATAATAAACCCCCAAAAATTATTTTCCAACTCCAAAACCAACTAAATTTAGGGAAAGTGCTGGATAATAAACACCCAAAAAATAACTATTCCAACTCCAACGCCAACTAAACTCAGGGAAAGTGCTGGAAAATAAACCCCCAAAAACTACTATTGCAACTCCAAAACCAACTAAACTCAGGGAAAGTGCTGAATAATAAACCCCCAAAAATTGCTATTCCAACTCCAACACCAGCTAAACTCAGGGAAAGTGCTGGATAATAAACCCCAAAAAATTACTATTCCAACTCCAAAACCAACTAAACTCAGGGAAAGTGCTGGATAATAACCCCCAAAAATAACTATTCCAACTCCAAAACCAACTAAATTCAGTGAAAGGGCTGGATAATAAACCCCAAAAAATTACTATTCCAACTCCAAAACCAACTAAACTCAGGGAAAGTGCTGGATAATAACCCCCAAAAATAACTATTCCAACTCCAAAACCAACTAAACTCAGGGAGATTGCTGGATAATAACCCCCCAAAAATAACTATTCCAACTCGAAAGTCAACTAAAGTCAGGGAAAGTGCTGGATAATAAACCCAAAAATTTACTATTCCAACTCCAAAACCAACTAAACTCAGGGAAAGTGATGGATAATAAACCCAAAAATATTACTATTCCAATTCCAAAAACAACTAAAATCAGGGAAAGTGCTGGATAATAAACCCCCAAAAATCACTATTCCAACTCCAAAACCAACTAAATTCAGGGAAAGTGCTGAATAATAAACCCCATAAAATTACTATTCCAACTCCAAAACCAACTAAACGCAGGAAAAGTGCTGGATAATAAACCCCAAAAATTACTATTCCAACTCCAAAACCAACTAAACTCATGAAAAGTGCTAGATAATAAACCCCCAAAAATACTATTCCAACTCCAAAACTAACTAAACTCAGGGAAAGTGCTGAATAATAAACCCCAAAAATTACTATTCCAACTCCAAAACCAACTAAACTCAGGGAAAGTGCTGGATAATAAACCATAATAAATGACTATTCCAACTCCAAAACCAACTAAACTTAGGGAAAGTGCTGGATAACAAACCAAAAAAAATTACTATTCCATCTCCAAAACCAACTAAACTCAGGGCAAGTGCTGGATAATAAACCCCCAAAAAATAACTATTCCAACGCCAACTAAACTCAGGGAAAGTGCTGGAAAATAAACCCCAAAAAAATACTATTCCAACTCCAAAACCAACTAAACTCACCGATAGTGCTGAATAATAAACCCCAAAAATTACTATTCCAACTCCAAAACCAACTAAACTCAGTTAAAGTGCTGGATAATAAACCCCCAAAAACTACTATTGCAACTCCAAAACAAACTAAACTCAGGGAAAGTGCTGAATAATAAACCCCCAAAAATTACTATTCCAACTCCAACACCAGCTAAACTCAGGGAAAGTGCTGGATAATAAACCCCAAAAAATTACTATTCCAACTCCAAAACCAACTAAACTCAGGGAAAGTGCTGGATAATAACCCCCAAATAATAACTATTCCAACTCCAAAGCCAACTAAATTCAGTGAAAGGGCTGGATAATAAACCCCAAAAAATTACTATTCCAACTCCAAAACCAACTACCCTCAGGGAAAGTGCTGGATAATAAACCCCCAAAAAAATAACTATTCCAACTCCAAAACCAACTAAACTCAGGGAAAGTGCTGGATAATAACGCCCCAAAAAATAACTATTCCAACTCGAAAGTCAACTAAATTCAGGGAAAGTGCTGGATAATAAACCCAAAAGATTTACTATTCCAACTCCAAAACCAACTAAACTCAGGGAAAGTGATGGATAATAAACCCAAAAAAATGACTATTCCAATTCCAAAACCAACTAAAATAAGGGAAAGTGCTGGATAATAAACCCGCAAAAATCACTATTCCAACTTCAAAACCAACTAAACTCAGGGAAAGTGCTGAATAATAAACCCCAAAAAATTACTATTCCAACTCCAAAACCAACTAAACGCAGGAAAAGTGCTGGATAATAAACCCCAAAAAATTACTATTCCAACTCCAAAACCAACTAAACTCAAGAAAAGTGCTAGATAATAAACCCCCAAAAAATACCATTCCAACTCCAAAACCAACTAAACTCAGGGAAAGTGCTGAGTAATAAACCCCAAAAAATTACTATTCCAACTCCAAAACCAACTAAACTCAGGGAAAGTGCTGGATAATAAACCATAATAAATGACTATTCCAACTCCAAAACCAACTAAACTCAGGGAAAATGCTGGATAATAAACCCCAAAAATTACTATTCCAACTCCAAAACCAACTAAACTCAGGGAAAGTGCTGGATAACAAACCAAAAAAAATTACTATTCCATCCCCAAAACCAACTAAACTCGGGGCAAGTGCTGGATATTAAACCTCCAAAAAATAACTATTCCAACTCCAACGCCAACTAAACTCAGGGAAAGTGCTGGAAAATAAACCCCCAAAAATACTACTCCAACTCCAAAACCAACTAAATTCAGGGAAAGTGCTGGATAATAAACCCCAAAAATGTACTATTCCAACTCCAAAACCAACTAAACTCAGGGAAAGTGCTGGATAATAAACCCAAAAAAATTACTATTCCAATTCCAAAACCAACTAAAATCAGGGAAAGTGCTGGATAATAAACCCCCAAAAATTACTATTCCAACTCCAAAACCAACTAAACGCAGGGAAAGTGCTGGATAATAAACCCCAAAAAATTACTATTCCAACTCCAAAACCAACCAAACTCAGGGAAAGTGCTAGATAATAAACCCCAAAAAAATACTATTCCAACTCCAAAACCAACTAAACTCAGGGAAAGTGCTGAATAATAAACCCCCAAAAATTACTATTCCAACTCCAAAACCAACTAAACTCAGGGAAAGTACTGGATAATAAACCATAATAAATGACTATTCCAACTCCAAAACCAACTAAACTCAGGGAAAGTGCTGGATAATAAACCCCAAAAAATTATTTTCCAACTCCAAAACCAACTAAACTTAGGGAAAGTGCTGGATAATAAACACCCAAAAAATAACTATTCCAACTCCAACGCCAACTAAACTCAGGGAAAGTGCTGGAAAATAAACCCACAAAAATACTATTCCAACTCCAAAACCAACTAAACTCACGGAAAGTGCTGAATAATAAACCCCAAAAAATTACTATTCCAACTCTAAAACCAACTAAACTCAGGGAAAGTGCTGGATAATAAACCCCCAAAAACTACTATTGCAACTCCAAAACCAACTAAACTCAGGGAAAGTGCTGAATAATAAACCCCCAAAAATTACTATTCCAACTCCAACACCAGCTAAACTCAGGGAAAGTGCTGGATAATAAACCCCAAAAAATTACTATTCCAACTCCAAAACCAACTAAACTCAGGGAAAGTGCTGGATAATAACCCCCCAAAAAATAACTATTCCAACTCCAAAACCAACTAAATTCAGTGAAAGGGCTGGATAATAAACCCCCAAAAAATACTATTGCAACTCCAAAACCAACTACCCTCAGGGAAAGTGCTGGATAATAAACCCCCCAAAAAAACTATTCCAACTCCAAAACCAACTAAACTCAGGGAGATTGCTGGATAATAATCCCCCAAAAAATAACTATTCCAACTCGAAAGTCAACTAAAGTCAGGGAAAGTGCTGGATAATAAACCCAAAAAATTTACTATTCCAACTCCAAAACCAACTAAACTCGGTGAAAGTGATGGATAATAAACCCAAAAAAATTACTATTCCAATTCCAAAACCAACTAAAATCAGGGAAAGTGCTGGATAATAAACCCCCAAAAATCACTATTCCAACTCCAAAACCAACTAAATTCAGGGAAAGTGCTGAATAATAAACCCCATAAAATTACTGTTCCAACTCCAAAACCAACTAAACGCAGGAAAAGTGCTGGATAATAAACCCCAAAAAATTACTATTCCAACTCCAAAACCAACTAAACTCAAGAAAAGTGCTAGATAATAAACCCCAAAAAATACTATTCCAACTCCAAAACCAACTAAACTCAGGGAAAGTGCTGAATAATAAACCCCAAAAATTACTATTCCAACTCCAAAACCAACTAAACTCAGGGAAAGTGCTGGATAATAAACCATAATAAATGACTATTCCAACTCCAAAACCAACTAAACTCAGGGAAAGTGCTGGATAATAAACCCCCAAAAATTACTATTCCAACTCCAAAACCAACTAAACTCAGGGAAAGTGCTGGATAAGAAACCAAAAAAAATTACTATTCCATCCCCAAAACCAACTAAACTCGGGGCAAGTGCTAGATAATAAACCCTCAAAAAATAACTATTCCAACTCCAACGCCAACTAAACTCAGGGAAAGTGCTGGAAAATAAACCCCAAAAAATACTATTCCAACTCCAAAACCAACTAAATTCAGGGAAAGTGCTGGATAATAAACCCAAAAATTTACTATTCCAACTCCAAAACCAACTAAACTCAGAGAAAGTGCTGGATAATAAACCCAAAAAAATTACTATTCCAATTCCAAAACCAACTAAAATCAGGAAAGTGCTGGATAAAAAACCCCAAAATTACTATTCCAACTCCAAAACCAACTAAACTCAGGGAAAGTGCTGGATACTAAACCCCCAAAAATTACTATTCCAACTCCAAAACCAACTAAACGCAGGGAAAGTGCTGGATAATAAACCCCAAAAAATTACTATTCCAACTCCAAAACCAACCAAACTCAGGGAAAGTGCTGGATAATAAACCCCCAAAAAATACTATTCCAAATCCAAAACCAACTAAACTCAGGGAAAGTGCTGAATAATAAACCCCAAAAAATTTCTATTCCAACTCCAAAACCATCTAAACTCAGGGAAAGTGCTGGATAATAAACCATAATAAATTACTATTCCAATTCCAAAACCAACTAAACTCAGGGAAAGTGCTGGATAATAAACCCCAAACAATTAATTTTCCAACTCCAAAACCAACTAAACTTAGGGAAAGTGCTGGATAACAAACCAAAAAAAATTACTATTCCATCTCCAAAACCAACTAAACTCAGGGCAAGTGCTGGATAATAAACCCCCAAAAAATAACTTTTCCAACTCCAACGCCAACTAAACTCAGGGAAAGTGCTGGAAAGTAAACCCCCAAAAAATACTATTCCAACTCCAAAACCAACTAAACTCACGGAAAGTGCTGAATAATAAACCCCAAAAAATTACTATTCCAACTCCAAAACCAACTAAACTCAGGGAAAGTGCTGGATAATAAACTACAATAATAAACTAATCCAAATCCAAAACCAACTAAACTCAAGGAAAGTGCTGGATAATAAACCCAACAAAATTACTATTCCAACTCCAAAACCAACTAAACTCAGGGAAAGTGCTGGATAATAAACACCAAAAAATTACTATTCCAACTCCAAAACCAACTAAACTCAGGGCAAGTGCTGGATAATAAACCCCCAAAAATAACTATTCCAACTTCAATGCCAACTAAACTCAGGGAAAGTGCTGGATATTAAACCCCCAAAAATACTATTCCAACTCCAAAACCAACTAAACTCAGGGAAAGTGCTGGATAACAAACTCCCAAAAATTTCCTTTTCCTAAATCCAAAACAAAAAAAATACTATTAAATCAATAAAATTAAAAATATAGAAAAATAAAAAATACTTTTAAACCAAAAACAAATGTACATTTCTTTAACAAATTTGAAAATTTAACACCATTTTTTTAAATTTGTCACAAAAAAATTCTTAAAAATTATAATTATTACAAAAATTATAATTAAACATTTGAGACACTCCTCACAAAAAACATTAAATAAAAAATAAATATAAATATTTAAAAATTCCAAATTATCAAATTTTTCAACATTTTTTAATCTAAAAATAATTACAAAAATTATATTTATATTCAATAAAGTTTTTAAAAAATAAACAGATCATATATTTTAAATTATTTGTTTAATAAAAATATATTTCTAAAATATTGTACACAATTTACTAAAAATATTAGCAACCAAAAAAGTCAACATTTTTACAAATTTAACAATTTACATTTATTTTTACAAAATTCTTTATATATTTAAAAAAAATGTAAATAACATTTATTTTTAACCAATATTTTTAAAATACTCCCCACCCTTATCCCCTATAAACCCAACATCCCGCAACTAAATTTTTACATAAAATAAAAAATATAAAAAAATGTGCATTTTTTTCAATTACTCCCCACCCTTATCCCCTATAAAACAAACATCCCGCTCCTAAAATATAATTTTTTTTTAAGTATTTCAATTTTACACAATTTTTTTTAAATTACTCTCCACACTAATCCTCTATAAACCCAACATCTCGCTCCTAAAAATGAATTAAAAAACAATAAAAACAAACATTATAAGATAAAAAAATAAATTAAATAATATAAAATAACTAAAACCAAATTAATAAAAAAATACACATTAAACAAAAAAAACAACAAAAAAATTTGATATTATTTGCAACTATATATTTGCCATCGATATGTACAAAATCGTATTTCTACATAACACAAAAATCGATATTTTTAACAACGAAAAAACTTACCTCGATATTTTACACCATCGATATTCTTCACTAGAAATTCAGGCAATTCGATATTTAGGCATCAATATACTGGGGCCGATTCCGATTCGGGCCGGAAAACGTACCGACCGACTCGGAGCCGAAATTTATTCCGACCGACACGTACCGGTGCAGCCCGACCCGCAAAGTACGATGAAAAGCGTGCAAAATCCGACCGACTCGTACGGAACACAATATGAACGACCGAACCGCGCGGAAAACAGCTATCCGGACGGAAAAGCACGCGAATCGAACCGACCGACACGCACCAGGAAGAATCCCGAACGAAACGTACCCGCGAACTCCGACCCGCCAAGTACGATGCAACGCGTGGAAAACACGACCGAGTCGCACGGAGCTCAAGCCGTACGACCGACACGCATACAAAACAGCGAGCCGAAGCAACCCAATACACCGCGACCGACGCGTACGCAGCACACAAAACAGCACAAACACAGCGTGAACGACTCGGAGAAGCTCGCACGAGACAACTGCAGGGTCCGACTCGGTCAGAAGAACGTCTCCTACATGCACAAAAAGTACAAAGGGAAAAACACACAAAAAAAGGCCAAACAAGCAATTACAAAGCCAATAAATACTGGGGGGGAAACAGGGAACAAAGACACACCCACAATATAAAGGACACAAATCTCTACCATGATCCTTTGCAAATTCAAATTACCTGCCAGCACAGAACACCAACAGACAGCAACCACACACACACTCACAGCTCATCCATCACACAAGCCACACACCATCAGCACCTCAACAAATAGCACCCTCACATACACCCAGCAAAACAAACACTCACACACCCTCACTTGCACACCAACACACATCACTCACCACCACCACCCATCATCATGCCCCCCAAGAAGAATCCAAAGTTCCTAGATAGTGAATTGGAAGTCCTGGTAGATGAGATCCTCAGGGTAGAGCCACAGCTGTTTGGTACACTGGTCCAACAGACCCCCATGTCGCAGAAAACCAAGATGTGGGCGAGGATCGTCGACAGGGTGAACGCACAATCACCATGTTTGCGCACAAAGGAAGACATCCAGAACAGGTGGTATGATGTGCGCAGGAGGGTCAGGGACCCACTGAAGAAGGATTACATCTTGAGCCAACACACCGGCAGTGGCCCTCCTGCCAAACCACTATACCTCAGGCCCTGGAAGGAGAAGGTGCGGGCCATCCTACCACCAGTGAGCGTATATGGACTAGAAAACATCCCAGAGCCTGGTGAGTACACAACCAATATACCCAATATTGTGTGACAATACACACACATCACTGTCAAGGGGATAGTCAAACCATGCACCCTTAGCAAATACACAGCAACAAAAACAGAATCATCCCAAGATGTGTATGTCAGTCAGATAAACACAATACATGCCATCTCATAGTGATATGTAACTGTGTCATGACATGTACAAACCCTACAACAAATAAAGCTAGGCAGTGGCACAAATATAACCAACAAACACTGTCAGATATGTAGCCACCACTACAAAACCACCACACAGGGAATCCCACAGAAAGGAAGGAATTCTGTGTATGCAGGTCAAGTCAGTGTAGCCAAAAGCATCATGGGAGTTGTAGTCACAGATATTGCCCACCCTCACAATACGCCCATCAACACCACTCTAAACCATGCTCACATCACAGGGAGTGGAAAACAACTGACAAGATGGCTGACACTGGCTACTGCTGTGGGGAGCACAAGGCCCTGCTGGGAACTGGGCACCAACCAATAGCAGGACACCACTGACTGACATCCTGAAAGACAACTTGCACTCCCTGCAATGGAAGCAAGTTCCATGGTGGGATATCTGGCTGGGTGGGAAGGAGGACTGACAGCTATGACCATAGTTACCAGCAGCTC